>JAODKC010000038.1:8119977-8153519 GCA_026777985.1 Mormyrops attenuatus
CCCCCCCCCCCCCCCCCCCCCCCCCCCCCCCCCCCCCCCCCCCCCCCCCCCCCCCCCCCCCCCCCCCCCTTGAGAGGCTTCTGACAGTCACCAGACACGGCCAGCGGATCACAGCTCAGGTTGGGGTTTCGGACTGTAAGGAAGCGATAGAAAAATAATACGATGGAGTGGTAGGATTACCGTCAGTTTTTGATTCTGTGAACTGGCAGCCCCATGAATGGACATAAATACTGTTTAAAAATGTGTCTTCTTAAAGTATGGGGTAAAGGGGGACAGCAGTCATGCTCATTCACAAATCCAGCCGCCTTATAAGGAGCTGTGCAGCAGGTAGGCTGCCCTTTGAACGCAACGCCAACGTCTTTAGCAGCTGTTTCTCCAATACGGGGGCTGCACAAAGACACATATTCTTCGTCCCCGCTCTTTGGATGTCCCTCGTTCCACGAGACGACAGACTCGGCCGGTCATTTTGCTATAATTAGACGGAAGAGGTGCTCGCTTGCTCGCTGGCTACCCACAGGGGGAAGGAGAGAAAAAAAAATCAGCGTAATTGCAAGCTTTGCATGTTCAGGCTGAGACGACAGCGTTTTAGGACTTGGGTAATCCTTTTTTAAACAGCGCGGAGGAGCCACGGACAAGTGGCCTCCCTGCCCTGCAGACACTGCAGCGATGCGAGGGAGGGAGGGAGGGAGGGAGGGAGGGAGGGTGGGGGGAAGGGTACTCCCTGGGGGCCCGATCATAGTCAGGATCTCATTCACCCGCAGTGGCACCAGACATAATTACAAAGGGAGGGTAAGTTTGGAGATGGGGGTGGCGGTGAGAGTGTTAACTACAGAGGCAGAAAAAAAATCACTTGTCTCTTGCCGAATAGTAAGTGATAACAAAGAGGATAACGGGGCGGCATTATGTCACGACGGCGCTGATGCTTATCATGGCGACGCCATGCCTGAACCCGAGGTCACATGATAGACTTTGCAGCCTTGAATATTGACTGAGGTTGTCCCTCTTGTAGAATCCAAGCCTCCATGACTGATATGTCAGCAGGGCCCCCGTGAACAGAGGCCAAAATCCCATCCCAATAATAACTTCGCTAATGCATTTAACAAACGCCGGTGCAGAGGAGGCAAGCATATTTTTCTGGGTAGAGTTTCCTGGACATCCAGTGTGTCCATTTCTCCTGTGTTCACTGTTGACAATTGCAGCTAAGCAATAATCTGCAGTCTCAATCACGGCTTGACTGAGAACCAAATAGCCCATTAATAGCATGTTTAAATTGCAGCCCTCACTTCAGAAAGTAAATAAGGTCGTTCAGTGCGATATACATAAACACAGATTTGGCCATTACCTTTGTCGATGCGTGCCATGCGGAACTGAGGGGGTGGAAATAAATTGTATAGGACAAGTAAATATTGACGCTACATGGAAAATGTTAACTCACATACAGTATTTTAGTCATCCTTTTGATGCGGTTCATTTCGGTGTAGTCTTTCACCCATTGAGGTTGTTTCTTTATCGTCTACGGCATGACCTGCTGTTCCAGACACATTTAAACATGAGATTACCGCGTGTCTACATGTATGTAATTACTATGTCGTCTGCAGGCTTTTTTGTGGCTGCTTAGGTAAACCTGAGTACAGGCTGGGCCCTGGGCCTCATTTAGGAAGTGGCTGAGAGTGATATAATGATCCCCTAATCCTTCCCTGCACCACATTGTAGGGACTGGCTTTGTTGGGGAATGTATGAAATAGTGGCTGCTGGAACATGTATTCACAGTATAAGCATTGGCCAGGTCCAACAGTGATGCCCAGAACAGGCTGTCAGTTCAACTGATGTGGTCTAATTGCAACTCCATTTATGATGCATCTCAATTTTGTGGGTATATTTGCACTCAAATCCCTCCTTTATCCACTGACAATTAAGAGTTGTAATGGTGAGTATGAATTCCAGTGGGTACAGAATTCATTACAAATATTTAAATAATTCTAACAAAAGAGATGTACAGTGATGAGGTTAATCAGATCACAAAAAGCTACAATTTAGTTACGATTCAACTGTATGTCTACGTGTAATGTATCTGAAGATACATGCCACTAAGCCTTGACTGTCTAGACTGCCAAAAATACTTTTGTGTGTGATGTTCTCCAAAACAACGACAAGATGATTGTTTTTTTATTGCGTCCCCATTTTATTTATGAGTTACTAAGTCTTACATGCCCAGTCACATGAAAAATCCCTCTTCAGAAAGCCAAAGCCTAGAGTTATGACTCTCGACAAAGAGCAATGTAAATTCTTTCTCATGACTCATGAATGTGTAGCAAAGGTCAGGGTTCTGTGTGAGAAAGAGAACGTTAGCATTTTGGAAGTTGTTCATTTCTGCTCACCCGTGGCTATGAATTCTTAGTGCCTGGTCTCAGCATTGAGTTTAGGTGTGATCTACTCAGCTGTAAGTAAAGACAGGGATGCATTGTGGAACACAAGGTCAATGCCCAACTTCACAATATATAAGTAAAACTTTCTAATGCGGGGGAGGTAGCGTTGAAGAGACAAAAACTCATAAAGCTGAAGGATGATGGTTGATGGTTCACTTTGAGCTTGAACTCTGTTAGCTATGGAAAGATACTTCACATCAATATGTCTGTTTAGATAAGGCAAAGTGCCAATTTGTCTCATAATTATGCGACTAACTAAAACTAAAAATATAACACTAAGGTAACACTTTATGGAGGGGCACAAATAATGTAGTAGTACACTGTTACTTAATGTATTAATTAACCATAAACATAGTGTTAGTTATGTACTGATCCCATGTTCATTCGTCATTCATCAATCATAATGGTTCATGTATTTCATGCAGTTTCAATATGCAGTTACAACATGTTCATGATTTGTACTTGAGTAGTAACTGAGCCCCTTCAAGTATAGTGTTACCAATAAAACTGTTAGATTCTTAAACCAGTGTCAGTGGTAGAACTTCAGCTATTAATAATGAGATTGCCGAAAATTAATGTCATTTAAATTTGAGAAAATAAATAAGTCTATGATTGGTTTATGTTGTGTAGCTCAGTGAACTCAATAACCCAAGGTTACGTTGAAGAAATTTATGTTCGTGGTCAGATTAAACATTTCTTTGTTGTTGCTGAGCAAAACATGTTTACAGGTTGTGATTTGTGACTGTTGTATATTTAATAATTCCAGAAGCACACATCAGACTTTTCAAGCTAAGTCAGGGTGAACATGCTGTTCTATAAAATATGAAAACAGCATCTTCCGGAATACCCCTGAGAAGTCCACTACACTCACGCAGTTGGGAAACAAGTGCTTTTGGCAAAATGGGCTTGGACTCCATTTAAAGGTCTCCGAGATTTACAGAGGTATTTAGAACGAGGAGTGGAGAGATGTGAGGAAACACTGAGGGTATTGAGAAGCCAGAGGACAGAGTCTGGGGCTGCACACCCTTTTTTACAAATGAGAATGTCATAACCGACGAAGAGGGGGAGATGGTCACCCCGTCACGTCTGGGTAGAGGGGCGGGGAAAGCCACAGGCGAGACAAAACAGCCAATCAATTATCTTGCCCTGACTGTTCACTGAGGTGGTGGGTGGATTTTTTGGGCAGATACTACATGGCAAGGCCGGTGCCTTAAGTGCCTCATGCCAGCTTCAGTGCTGGGTCGGCTATTCACCACCTCTCCCCAGGCCCCAACTCGTTATGCAGATGACACCAGGAGATCGGCCCGTTTAACAGATCGACTAATTTCCCTTGCTTACCACCATCGTCTGCGTTTTTATATTTCATCTAGCTTGGCTCATCTGTGTTTTTTCTTGAGAAAATTGAGGAAACTGAAACACACACAAATGGCACTTCTAATTATTTGACATCAAGCTAATTTTAGATTAAATAAGCTGTACGCAGCCATTCTGTAACTTACGGGACAAAAATATATTCTTATTATTTTAATGAAACCAAAACTCCTAAACATATTTTTAACAGCAAAGAATTATAAATGTTTTCATTTAGTGTAAGACAAAAGCTGTGGGATGTTAGTATATTTGTCAGAATTCTGCTGGGTGGGACAGTAAGTCACAATCACAAAATCTGTGTTCTCCACTGACGTCCGCATCGATCGGCATCTGCGTCGGCTTGTTGTTCAGCACGTTTGCTTTGGCTTCAGCCTCCCTGAAGGAGACTAGAAGGATTATTAGCACCCATGTGCAAGCTTTATGTCATATTGGAATTATCACATAAATTTCAATGCAAGAAATAAAAGCATGTATGCGCAAGTCAAGTCAAGTTAAGTTGGCTTTAACATCATAGCATCCATATACAGGTACAGTGGCACAAAATAATGCTCCCACAGGACCACGGTGCGACATACAGAGAGTAAGTGACAAGGGGAGGGTCTCCATGCTACTTAAAGTACAAAATACAGGACAGTGTGAAATAGGGGAGTTGGAAACCCTGCAAATGCTATGGTTTATATAGAGTGAAATGTGTATGTAAACAATAAAAACAGCAACATAAAAATGGTGAAATAAATGTAGTGGAATGGAATAAATCCATTCATCATAATAAGTTAAAGTGACCAATGCCACTCGGGGATTTAGGTCAGGTTTCTGACAACCTCGTATACTATTATTCAGACACACCTCTGTATCCTTGGGCCCATAACTCCCCCAGGGCATTTCCCTCCCCAATGCCCATCTGCCCCAAGGTGGGAGACCGTTCACCTTCTTTACCTTAGCTGGCATTTCAGCCGGGAAAATAACTACAATCACCGTGCTTTTCAAAAGCGGTGAGTACAGGTCACAACACATTACATGACACCTAGGATCACTGCAGGCAACTGGGAGGAAAGATACGGTCAATTGTTGAACAACAAAGGCATTTGACTATGCTTGGTTGTGTAATTATGCCTCTAAACTCAACTTTGTCACGAACCACCATGTCATTATACAGTCTAATTGCTTCTTACAGGCATACTGGGAATGTAACATGACTCGCAGATTGCACTTAGGCATAAGCCCAAAAAATGTATCCAGCTTAAGAAGATCTTGTGAAAAATAAACAGAATCAGAAAGGAGCCTCTTTGCATAAAACAAAGATGAATGAGTTTGGCGAAATAAAGGTTATTCCTCATGTGGAGTATACGATCCTGTTCATCTGGGGAACGGACTACCAGATGTATGGGATATCCCGCCCACCTGAACCAGATGACTGGCCAACCAGCAGCACAAACCACGCCGGATGTCTGCTACACAGATCAGATTTTAACTGGTGATTTGATGGAAGACTTTTCCGCACGTGTGTCCCTGACAAGCATCCTAGCATTTCCGCTACACAGGGACTGTTTTGTTATTTGACGGTACGTGACAACGGTAAATAGTGCCCATTCCCTGTTTCCTTGGTTTCCAGCATCCCACCCGCTGCTGTCTACTCAGCCATCGCTTGGCGCCCGCCACCCAGACAGAGACACATATGCGTTTTTACTATAATCAGCAAAAAAATTAAATAAATAATCTTGTTTTCCTTTTTTCACTGGGTTGGGACTATACGTCTTCTTGGGGAAATACAGGGTCTCTGAGTTTTGTGGTCCTTTAGCACCTGTAGCATTTGGCAAATCTGGCACCGCTGGTGGCAGCTGTAGGTGACATTTAGAGCCCAGACTGGGGACCGGGCCCTGCCCACACTTTGGCTCCGTGTGGTGAGATGGCATGCATTTAAACAGCATTGCTCCAGGGTGGGTGTGGTGATTAGGTTTCAAGTACGTCACTGGATAAGGAGAGGAGTATCATGCCAACGTATGCTTTTGTGCTGACTTTGGGTAGAAGCGTTGTCAGGTCATTGGAGATCAGACAACTGCTTGTAATGATATGTTTTATTATGGTGCTAGTATGGTGTAGAGGAATAAGGGGAGACTGTAGTACAACACTCAGGTGGGCTGTTCACCATTCCCAAAGGGACAGGGGTTCTTTCTCATTGACAATCCATGCAGTTCTTCTTTTCTTCTACATCAGTGTTTCCCAATCCGGTCCTCAGGGACCCCCAGACAGTCTATGTTTTTGCTCCCTTCCAACTCCCTGCACTGCCTAGCAGGGAGCTGGGAGGGAGCAAAAACATGGACCATCACTGGGTCCTCAAGGACCAGGTTGAGAAACACTACTCTACATGGATACCGTCACACACTTTCGTGACGTATTGTCTGGATGTTTCAGGTTACAGAGTAAACAAGTGTCCTGAATTCAGCAGAATAAATAGTTCCTAGAAGCAGTTATCTTGAGCGTCAGTGGACATTCTAAACTGTAATGACAACATTGGCTGAATATCTGAGATACTAATTCATTATTCATTATAATTCATATTGATGCTTGAAAATTGTCAGAGACCATTATTTGATAGCTTCCTGAAATGCATAAATGTGTTTCTAAGCATCACAAAAATTCAAATGTACCACAAATAAGGATATCACCTTTTACTCTGTCAGTGTAACACAATAGTAAGATATACTGTAGGTCTCATGGTGGTAGCCATGCCTTCCATCTATCATCTATCAATTTATCCATCCATTGATCCATCTATTTTCAAACCACTCATCGTGGTCAGGGTCACAGGGCCATCCCATACAGGTACTGCTGTTTTTTGATGTTATATAATCATACCACTTATGTCATGTCTGAGGTTCTAGAGCTCATCAGAAACACAATCAGATGCAAGGAAACAATGCGACCTAATCACTCATCAGTACTTTTCTCAAGTTTCCTAAAACCACTTGTAAGATCCTGAAAAGGTTTTTTGGCCCTAATTGAGCCCACAGCTTCAACATGACAACAATTAAGACCTTAGGAAAGCTTTCCTGCTTCTGGACCTGCACAGCAACTCACCTTCACTGAAGGATCCATGAATTCTGCTCTATTAAAGAAAATGTCTGTCAGAGACCATCGAGCCATTTGCCCATGCAGAGATGCTGCAGCAACAGCTGGACCTGGCAGTAAGATATTAACAAGCCTACATGAGAACAGCCAAAGTACAAGAATTTCACAATTGAAATGAACAGTTCCCACCACTAAACCCATAAATGTCACTGAGTTGAGACAGCTTGGCATTGAGAAGTGGGCGAAGATTCCTCTACGGAACAGTTCCCAAGAATCACCCTTTGACTTTTGCTTGGACGATCACTGTCTTTACTATCTGGTAAATCTAAACCTTTTCATGTCTATTTATAGTTCCTGAGGAGAAATAAGAGGAACAGAAGTAACCAGTTGAGTAGAAGACAATACAGAAGAAAAGCATTAAGTAAACTCTCCCTATAACTTAATGAATGCGTGTCCAGTGCTGGGTTAATCCCCAAAAGGCTTAGCAATCACACCCTTGTCAGTGGTACCCATCCCTGACAGGTTCTTCCTGCTGACAAATGACACTGTCTCCATCTGGACTTAATGAGAGCCGCATGCAGCCCGCATTTACATGGGGCAGTCTTGTTTGACCCTCTTTAAGAAGGATGACTACATCTCCCCAAGGACTTTGGTATGCAACAGGAGACGGGGCAATGCATCATGTTTTGGTTTGGGTGACTGAGATACTCAAGTTGGCTTTCCGTTCTGATTATTAAGCTATATTTATTATTGAGAACAAGGCACATCTTATTTGTATGACCCTTGTTGCTGGCCTTTAATTTTTGGAAAGCATTGAGCTGCATTTTTAGAGATGATCAGTGTGCAGATACTTCCTCTCCGTAAATGTCAAACACTGCTCTGAACTGAACCATACCTAACTCAACCTGGCAGAAGCTGCATGTAGTATTTTCATGGTTTTGTGTAATTTACCATGTTATGAATTATGAAGTAAACAAATGATCTTATAATGCCTAATCGGGCTGACAACAGAATAATCCAAAATGGTGGTTTAAAAATTTGCCTTAGCGAATGTTTTTTTTTTTTTGCATTTATAACCCCAAACTCTCTTGTGTGTTTGAAAGGGACCCTTGTGTTTGATGTGTAACACTGAGGTGTATGCAGCAGACGCATGTGACAGGAAGGAATCATTAAATAAGGGTGACAGCAATATGAATGGAGCCATCCTGATGCAGGTGCCTCTGGGCAAGAGCGCTAGGGATCATCCTTTGATGCTTTCTAGGATTGCATTACAGAAAGTCATGGATCTTCATGGGCAGGATGGAGCCGCTTGCACGGGCTCGGTGAGTGACTCATTACACCGCTCGCTTCACATGCATGGGCTACTTTCAACACTCTTAATTACTGAGTGCTTAAAGAGGGCTTGGATCAACCGGATCAAAAACACTCCGTTAACTTGTGCCGTGAAACTGGTTGCACACCGACTATTTGCACAGTACAGATTTTAAAGAATCATTTTGTTAAAACATATCATTTTATTCAGTTAATTTTTATTAAAAAAATTAAAACATTATATGCATGCCATCACTTAAGGGTTAACTAATCCACTCAGTCATTTCAATACCATTACTGCAAAGCAGCTTGAGTAAAAGTGAACTGAAATGGTGTTTGTTACAGAGAGAACTGCCTGATAGTTTGCATGGTTGCTTTTTATTGTAATGGATGTATGAATGAATATATTTGCATGAAGAAACTTGGCTCCCAAACTAAATAAATGTAATGGCCACAGAGGTGTAGAAATAACCTGGCCATAGTATTTGGCAAATTATCCAAACAAATATGGTTCCTGAGCTGACCATTTTCAGGGCACGACATTAAGCGGCTTTTCAAATAGCTCCCAGTCTTGGAAGACTACATTGAGGGCAGTTTCGCAGGTATGCCCTGAACAGAGGCAAAACTTTAATCTCTGAGCTGCAGTGAAGCGTCAACTCCGGAGCTTAAATGGAGTGTATAGCTAAACCCCCCCCCCCCCCCCCAAAAGCGCTCAGAGCTGTGGTAAATGTGCCATGCATTGAGTAGGCCTAATCTCTGCTAGCCCGCAGGATGCTAACACCAGTGATGTCAGGGAGTCACCGAGCCAGGGCCTGGGGGGAGTGTGACGAGACCCGGGAGTGTGACGAAACCCGAGAGGCTGTTCTGCAAACCCAGACAGGGGGCGCTTCTTCCTGGCTGAAAACGATGGAAAGTGGCAGGCGCGACTTTCCAGCGTGCGCCTTTGTGTCCGCGAGGCTGCCCCGCCGCCAGCGTTTGGCCCCAAGGTCGCCATGACAGAGGGGACTGCATCAGGGGTTGTGTTTCCTGTGGCCCTGCTTGGGGGGGGGGTGCTCCTGTGTGGCATCTTTGCCGGAGTTGTTGGAAACAGTGACGCAAGCAGGCCGCAAGAGGGGGCCCATTTAAATTTACGTGTGTTGGAACAATGGGCCGCTTCTCCCGCGCCGACCAGCTCTGGCGTGTTCCACAATGTGGGGCGGGGCACACCTCCACAATCGGGAGAGGCCGGAGCACTTCCCTCAACCTTCTGGAAAGATCTCTCATTATACTCTACCTAAGACATCAGTTGTGAGATGTTCGCTCTTCTCCCTCACCCATCTGATCCTGGACCGTCTGTATCTCAAATAGATCATGTGTTCTGCATTAATCGGGGAGTTGGGGGGCGGGGGTCGCTGTTCTAGAACGTTCCCTGGAGTACCAGGAGGAGCTGCTGGCTAAGAGCCAGCCCCCCTAAATGTCCCCTCCCCTCTCCCCACACTTTTCTGGGCTATTTCGGTCCCAGGCGTGACCGGGAATCACAGCAGCAAGCGACTGACAGCCTGTTTTTCTTTATCTGCTCTCCGTCACCCGCGTATGTTTAAATAGCACTGGAGACGAGTGCCTGCCTGTGACGTGATTTAGCTGTTGTCATTTACACACCATTTACATCCCCCTTGCACTTCGCCCACATATGGAAAAAAGGAGAGTTTCATCAATTGCTAGTGACACTTCGTTGCATCGTATCCATCTCTCTGTAACACAGAGGGCAATAACGTCAATAATCTATCATGAGAAGCCATGATTTACCTTCACTGAGGGTGTATACGCTCTTCTCCATTTCTTTCTGGAGGTGGTGGTGGTGATGCTGGGATTGTTTTTCTATGACCCAAGAGGTGGCCATTAATCAAACATGGCAGCCTGAACGCAGGTCCTTCCTCGCCGCGGTAAGCCGTATCTAGATTTCTAAGAGAAGCCCCATTCCTGAGGTTATATTTATTATGGAGACAAAATAATGCCTGACGTGTGATCTGTCCTCTACTATACTCTGGCAGCGAGTCAAGGAAACGGTACGTCCGTCCGTTACGCTCGTCTCCCAGCATCGCCGATTGCTTTTGAACTTTGTGAGTTTGAGTTTTCCTTGGCAATGGAAGCGATGCCTATTAAAGCATTTTCATTAAAAAAAAGCTTGACCTTCATTGAGAAGATCTTATCTCTCTGAAAGGTAAATGACATTTCTAAAGCGCCTCCATTCCTCTTTCTCTCCCTCTCTCTCTCTTTTTGTTAGAGGCTTTTACAGTGCTTTGCAGTGTTTGACATTTTCACAGCGGTTTAAACGCTCCACGTGTCAGACGGGGACCGGGCGCGAGTCTGTGTGGGTCTCACGGAGGGATATGCCACTCTGCCCGTGAACAAGAAAGGTTTATTCTTCACAAGGCACCATGAAGCCCATGCGGACGCGAAAGAAATGCCAGGAATGACAGCCACTCGCAGCTGATACTCAATGAGAGCGCGAAAAACAAGTCCTTTTTTTTAATACGCCGGGCGTGTGATCGCCAGCAACAGAAATTAAACCATCTGAGTCATCCTCGGAGTTGGCATACTGAAAATCCAGTTCACTTAGAAACTTTCGATCCCGTATTTACCCATTAATTCATCCTTATTTTGCTGTCATTAAGAGAATAACAAGGTCCTGTATAATACACGCTTCATAATAACACTTTACTAAAGGGATCACAAGTAATATAATATTATGCTCTCAATTAATCATGAACCAACGTAATGTACTAATTAACCACAAATTAAATCTTAGGTACAACCAAATTAGTGATTATGCAGCAAGTCATTGAGCTCACAGGTAACTTAATATTTTGTTAACCGTTACTTTATGGTGTATAAACATATACAAATTCCATTAATTAACGTACTTATCTAGACTAACTTAAAGGTTAAGGAGATAAATGTAGCTCCAGATGAGTACATTTAACAGAACTAATAGATAAGTAGTGGTAAGTTCCCATATCTCATTTTTACTTGAGCTAACCTACTTAATAGTTTATTAGAATAATAATTAGCAGTATCTAGTAGGGAGATAATGATTATTTACATGATATAGTAACTGATAACTAAATCTGAAGTTAACAATGAGCTCAATGACTTGCTGCTAAGTACATCATCACTAGTTTAGTTGTAACTAAGACTTAGTTTATGGTTAAGTGGTACATTAAGTTGGCTCATGATTAATTAAGAGCATAACAGTGACCCCTAAAGTAAAAAGTGACCAATCCGGTATTTTTATTTAAGATACAGGCAGGTACATATGACTCTATAAGTGTAATGAAATGGCAGAGACCCATTAATGATTATATCAAAACCGACAACAACAATAATAATGTCAACAGCCATCCTATTTTCACTTCCTTTTTATTAACGTCAGGCCCTTAATTCCAGGCGGTTCGATAATACATGCGCACTGCCATGCAACAGGTGCTTGCCACCAGTCAGGTGTGTCTGCGCTGGCTATCCGCCATACTGGCGAAATGTCCCCCCCTTCTCATCCCTCACCTCTGCCGGTCTTCTCAGTGTGCTGCACTATACACCGCAGTGCCTCTGCTTAGGGGAGACTGTATATCATTCTGCCTCTTTGTCACGAGGCCGGAGCTTTTAGCTACGGTGAACTGGGCCACATTGGTCTAATGGAGTGGTTTCTTTCTCCCAAGGGAGCTGAGTCGAACTCCAGCTGCAGCTAAATCCCGTGCATGTGCGTACAAGACGCCCTTGAAAGTTGCAGTGCAGGTTCCTTAAAAGGTGGTAACGCTTAAACCTCAAGCATTTAACCCCAGAAAACTACACATGAATGGTGATTGCTTTGAGAACACACTTGTTTTGCTTTTTTTTCAGTCACTTGTTATGTTTTCTATCCGCAGTCCTTTTTCCTGCATAGGCCTGTATAAGCCTGATATGGCCCACCAATGAGATTTTTAATATTTTGGTTAACTTGTTACCTGTGCAATCAGGATATACAGTGTGCAATTGCAGTGAATGGACGCTTAAAATCGTAGCATAGAGCCGCTTCAGAATGACATACTGCATGCTGGAAACCAAGTTATCTCTGCCAGTTATATTGAGATGGTAAGTTTGGCAGAGAGCTGAAAATGAATTACATAATTGCCTGCGGATTAGATAACATGGCCTACCACTGTTCTTCTATGCATTTGATGGTATGACATCTTGTTTTCTGTTTCTTAAGTTTATGTACCTGATGTGAATAGATATTTCTGATTGATACTTCGAGTTAGAGACACAAAAAATGCAACCCAATCTCTACCACTGAAGCCAACAATCTCCATGACATGTTTTATTCGACGTCACACACTAAAAGGCCTTGGAGGGAATCAGAAATGACCTCTGAACAAACTTGCCAAGCTATGGATGTGCTAGAAGGACTTAGATTACACCTCAGATCCATTCTGTAGTTTGTTTTAGGTACATTTGTGACATTCCTGTACTTTAGAGATATACTGTATATATGCTGCTGTCGTTAATAGCAAAAATGAAAATTATCCAATTTATAAAGTTAGATTTATTATCTTCAACGCATTATCTAATAAATAGTTACAATCATTTCCGTCTATATAGCTCATTCTTAGGTGGGAGTTGTGTGACAGTTATGAGCTAAACTTATATAAAATGTTTTTTTTTTACATTATGAATAATGTTCTTCCCTACAAGGCGTAATTTTCCCAGCTCTGTGTAGCTTTCCATGTTAAGAGTACATTCATACGTATTCAGTCACTGAAAAAATACCGAAGTATGTGACTTGCATATATGTAAACGAACTTTGCATTTGCATTTGCCCTGAGATTTCATGGGTTGGATGGCATTCATACTTGCACCAGTGATGAATGCATAAATCTACCGCACTGGGCACATAGCTATAGTAATAAATCCCGCCCCACCGAACCCTGAGGTATTCTCGAGCAGAGGGTGATAACATCTATCCTTTAGCCGCTGAAATGCTTCAGCTGTGAAAAGCGAAATGCGATAGAGGACGCAATGCAATCGATCTCTGCGATATTTGACGGGTGGAAAGCCTGTTGGGTGGGGGGGGGATTTTCTCGTTTAATGGGGTATGACATTAAAATGCACAGTGGTAATAATATTTTGCCATTTGACTGCCAAACAGCATATTCTGAGGGACGAAAATCTAGTGAAATTTCATCTAAGCAAATTATGCTGGTGCTTCTGTGAAAAAAGCATGTCAACTTATACAAGCAGAACTAAATAAATATAACTTACACGCACAAAGAGGTGTAAAAATATGCACTGCTTTTAAAAGCATCTATTTACAACAGTATTATTCCAGCTAACACATTTTAGCCCCTAAAAACTGCATATTAATGCTGTTCTAGAAATGTCTTCTGTGACAGTGGAATGAAAATAATTAGTTATGATTACCCCGTGTCACCAGATAACAATGATCCACAATGTGAGTTTTGTTTTCAAGAAAATATATTGTCATCCAAAAATCGCAGGATCATCTTTCCTTGGCTAGTTCCAGGGAAAAGATCAGTCGGCCCATTTTGTGCGACACGACAGGTTGGTTCTGGAAACTAGACACTGGGTAGGTATTTGCAGGGAAGAATAGAGGGATTGTTGGGGTTGTTGCCGTCTGGTTTCAGAGTACAGAATCTCGTTAACCTTTCGATTTTGGCACAGGGCAGGCTGGCAGCGGGACAGGTTGGCACCTGCTACTGATGTGCCAAGCTAAAGGCCCGCTGACAGCGTCGGTCCAGCCCCGGACCCTTAACCACCATCGCTGCCTTACCTGAAACCCCAGGTAGGCCCACATCACTCACCACACCCCCATGGAGGACACAGCTCACCTTCGGAGGCAAGGAAAGGACCTTTCCCCTAGTTGATGTATCGTAATTATTGGCAGGGCTCTGAGCGTGATACATTCGGTCTGCTTTGGCAGAGAAAAAAAATTGACTGCAAACATAAAAAATATGTGTTGATATGTCACATGCCAGTTGTGTTTTCATCATTGTTATGCATGTATTATGTATGTTCTGCAAGTACAGGTTTGTATACAGAGAAATAAAACACTTCATTTAGACATATTTAGACAGGCATCACTACCTAGGCGATGCTTATCATGGGGGTGCTGTGTGCCTCAGCCTGTTAGGTCACTGTGGCGGTGCTCCGAAGGTTACCTATTCAAATCCCAGAGTCAGCAGAGTGATGTCGCCATCAGTTCCTTAACCAACACCCTTGACCCTTACTAGGACTAGCAGACCCTGTTTTCTCAAAAACATACATCGCTTTCGATAAAAGCATCTGCTACATGTAATGTAACCAAGGATGTTTTCCCTATCCGTTCTCTAGCTTCCTTTTCATTATAGCTATTTATGGGGCTGCCGGTGTCCTAGCCACCAGCCGCTGGTCCTGCAGGGGGCAGTACAGGCCCCCCTGTGAACTGCCCACGTCCCCTGTGGGGCCAGATAAAAAGGCGGGCGTCCCCGGCCCCACGGGTGCCACGGCGGGGGTATTATCCGGGGCCGGCGGAGGGCCACAAAGGCCCAGCAGGTCGAGCCCAGGCTGGGGGACATGGAGGCAGCTGTGGCTGTCCAGCGCCATCCAGCACAAAGACCCAGCATGGTATCTCAGGCAGGCCGGCAGCTTTTGTAAGGGCCAACGACAAACACGGTCAATGTGATGGAAAACAGCGTCATTTTCCAGCGCCTCTTTGAAACAATCCTGGGCACCATGCTCAGGATCCCTCCACAATAAGCTCGTCTAGCATATGTGTTTCAGGATGCTCCAGGAGCTGGGAGAATACTTCCATAGTTTGATAAGGGAGCCCCACATGACATACCCTAGACATAGTCGGCACTTAATCATGCATGGGCAGTTTTCTGCTCCTGACGTCTGATCGGAATCTAGATTTATTGGTTCATTGCACGTTCTATTTCAATGCCAAACTCATGTGCCCAGTTTGCACAATCTCTCCCAAACAATCAGGTGCTTAACAGTATCTCTTCTGTCTATGTCTTAAAATGCCATGTTTATGTTATGTTCATACAGTATGTCTGCATATTTATATGCGGCTGATTACTTTATCACTGGCACTAGAGTGTATACCTCCACGAATCATAAACGAAACTTTGGCATACATAATCTACCTACAGAGGGATCATCTAAGGCAGAGACAGACAGTATTCACCATTCTATTCAGGATGCAGGAAGGTGACAACTGGGCCAGCCTCATCCATGTGATAAGGGGGCGGCGGTGCGTCCCAGTCCCTCCCAGTCTCAGCACTGCAGGAATAGACCAGTGGTACTCCGCTCCAGAGCTCTAACTCGTTGTTCCCGCCTGTCTCCTTTCATTATCCCGGATCAGCTCAACCTCCCGGAACTCAGAGCTGGGTCATTAACTGGAAACTTTATGCATACTTTTTGGATAGTGAGAGTTTAGGTCCTGGAACACTGAACAAGGCTCATAAATCAAAATTTAATTTCCAGTCATGTCCCATTGGATCCATCGGTAAAGTGAAATTACTCACATTCTCAATAATAATCTCTGTAAAAAAGCCTTCGATTTCTTTTGCAGCCCCAGTGGATATGCTTGTCTGATATCGTTCACCACTTTTTTGTGCTATAATTGTGAATAAAAAATAATTAGTCCTTGGATACCATTTGCTCGAGATTTGTAAGTATTTATGTGTTTGTGCAATTGGAGGAGGTGTAAGGTTAATTATTTCCCCATGAAAATTTTATTTCACCTTATCCTCTTATTCTGTGGCATGTCACACTGCATTGCATAGAGAGTGATAGAGAAGAAACAGGTCAAGTGAATAATCCAGTACCAAAGGTCAAAAGTCTGAACACACTTACCCATAGAAAGGTTTATTTGTACTATTCCCTAGATTTTGGATAATTAAAAAGACATCAAACTATGAAATAACATACATAGAATTATGCACTGACCAAGTAAAATGTAATCAAAAATGATCCTGAGCAAGACCCTTAACCCCAGTTGCTGACTGGCTGATTCTGCTTTCTCCTCTATGCCAGTTTCATGAAGTGGTGTCCTAGGATGCTTTTTCAGCTGTCCTAAACGAGGTCCCACATATGCTGAGCATTAATTGGCTGCTTTTCCTCCTCCAAAACCATTTCTACTGTATTTAGGTCAGGTGGCCAGGTCATGTGATGCAACAGTCTACCATTCTCCTTTTTGGCGGCTTGGCATGTCTAAACTTTTGACTCGTACTGTATATACGCTGAATTTTATTTGTCTTGAACATTTTGCACCATTAAAAACAACGACGGCCGCCAACCATGTCATGTTATTTGGGCACCAGCAGATTTGTCTAGAAATAATTCAAATCAAGCAGTCATTCATTCTCAGAAAGACTGGGTTTAGACTGCATTTGGGTGTCGTTAGATGCAGTCTTGGCAAAATCTTTCAGTGAGACATACCCAGAAATGCCCAGAAATACTGATATGTGTTGGACACCTGGTGCCCCAGAAACAGAACTTCAGGAAGCGTCTGCCTCAAATATATATTATAGACTCAGTGGGTATGACGTTTCCACACAAAGGGTGAAGGAGATCCTATTTGGTGCCATGGAGCAGGATAAGTCTGAACAACATCGTTTCGGAATTTTAAGGATCTCAGTTAATCATCGGGAGTGAAACGATCCAGGACACCCCTCTCATTTTTCATATGTCTTCAATATCCGGGCTTGTTTTGCTGATTTATCGCCATTACTCCCGTAGACCTCGTCCACTAATTAGGAGGAGGAAACTGACAACATCGAGGTGAAATTAGCACTGATAGCACACTCCCTCGACAGCAGTATAAACACACTCCGACGCACCGAGCCTCTGTGTCGGCCTGCGACGCGTTCCAGCTACCAGGGGTGTCAAAACATCTCAGCGCTAAGGGCCCCCAAAGCCAACAAAAATAGCAGCACTCCACTTGCCAAATACTGTCATTCAATATCAAGAACATTTTGTCATAAACCTTAAAAAAGACTTACATGTGCGTATGACGTAAAAAGGGCATATTGCAATAGCCGTGACAAAATAAATACCTGCCAGTTAAAGAAATGCCTGAAGAATGGCTTGCCATGGAAACCATTATAAACAGTCCCGCTCAAGATCGGAAAGATACACTTGGTCTTAGTTGTCAGTGAGTTTTTCTTTTTTTGAGCTTGTAGTTGTCTATGTTGCTTTCTTGTATGGCGGTTGTGTGTAGAGTTTGGTGGCTTAGAAGAAGCGTTTAATTAGGAGCCACGTGTTTCAACACCCCCCCCCCCCCCAAACACACATACACACACACCCAGCAGCTGAAAAACAACATGAGGACGTGAGGATACGCTAATGAATTTCGCTAGGCTGCACGAGCCGGCTTCACTAATTAGACAGCAGTTAATGGGCTTTCAATGAGCCATGAACCTTCAGTTTTTTGAATGGTTCTGTAGACCCGTTACACAGCAGTCTGATCTCTCTCTGATAGAGAGAGAGTATGGCTGATTTTGCCATTCAGAGGAAAATGAAGGTGAGAAAAAAAAATATTTTGAGCAGCTTGAATATCCAAAAATACTGAAGGTACCCATCCATACATTTTCTCTGACTGCCAATAGAGAGTGATGGAGAGCCTAACCAAGCAAGTACAGGGTACAACATTGGGATGGGGTGTCACATGCAGCTGTAGAATATGCTGTATTATACTATAATAGAGAAGATCAAATTAATTAGCCTAGGGAAATCAATCTCTAAGTGTAACACAACTTTCACAAAAGCTTTATTTAGGACCGAATGTCATTTGGTGCGTGACACGAAGTCGTACAAAGACGAATTGAAGCGATGACCTCAATTAAAACTCTGTGGAACGGCAATTATCCATTTGTTATTTCCTCAAACCCACCTCGTCACACCTCTCAACCACACAACAAGTCTGTTCAGTGGTTCTTGGCGGATTTCTTCACATTGTTGTGAGTCCTCAACACACGCAGATGCCAGTGAGGCATGTACAGCCTAAATAAATGTCATTTGACGAATTTGACTGCTTGCGTGGTCATATTTTTACCAATCGGTTGCTGGGAGCCGGCACTTCCACAGTGTTTGGTAAACATGCCCTCACTAGGCTGTTGTATTAAAACGTCCCCCAAAATGAACAATGCAGTCTAATAGTAGTCATAATTCACCTGAATTTTGTTCCAGGTATTGCATGTTGTTCTTGGCCACTAATAAGCTGAAGTCTTCAAAGAATTAAGAAATCTGAACAGAACAAACTGTCCTGTGAGTTCATGCTATTTCTGGAGGAATAATAATCGTAGGAAATGCCTCTGCGGGTTTTAAAATTAGCTAAAGTACCCCAAAAGTTTTTAGAGCTGGCATCCATGGGTCTGTCCTCATGATTTCCCCTTCCCCCATAGCCATTCCATGGAGCTGAAATAAATCAACAAGCAGGAGTTTGTTTTTCTTAATTAGGTTTCCAGGTTTTGCCTTGTAGCAACTGCGAGGGCAAGATAGACCCCGAAGCAAGCAGTGGTCGGTTCATTCGCAATGGCAATGAAAATACCAGAGTTGTCAGCAAACACACACTCACACACACTCACACACTAAACTGCAACTACGCACACATACATAAACGTGTGCTGTGTATAATGTGCAATACTTCACAGAAATGCCTGGTATCCAAGCTCCAGAGAATATACTGACAAAGGCCAGTGACTCATTAACTAAAGGTGAGATCAAGCCCCAAATGACGTCCAGCAGGAGTATTCTGGAGAAGACACGACTCCAGACTGCCTGAAAACAGCCAACTGTGTAAAGACTGAGAGCTGTAATGAAGTAAATATGTCAACTGAGCAACTAAAATGCCAGAAACTGTTGGATCAGGCTGTAAAAAAAAGTTATCAATCACGGTTTGAGCATTAGTGGTTTCTGCATCAGATTATTTCTTGAAGTTACTTGTGTATATTTTTAGACTGTGGGAAATATATGAAATCCCCCCCCCAAAACACAGAGATCTCATTCTTGATCAAACATCCGTAAAGAGATTTCTCAGATGGTTGCTTTCAAAAAAGAACTGTATAATTCAAAGACCAATATAATTCACACAGTTTTCCTTTAAGTTTTGAGGTGATCAGCAGTAAGTATTCATTTCAGGTTTTGTTCATTCACAGTACACTGAAGGCAATTATGCCATTCTCATTTCAGTACGGCAACTGTTTATTTGCTCAAGCATGACACAACGTTGGTTTTATGAGGAGACATCAGGTTCAAACAGGTTTTGTTTATTGATTGATTGATTGATTGTTAATCAGAATTATGTGTTCACTTCAGGTTTTGAAATCTTGTTCAGAAATATCAACCTAAAATTACAACATGGCTATAAATGCAAAGGACTATCGTGCAGCAGCATTTGAATATGGAGCTGTAACAAGTGGCCGGTTTTAGCACAATTTCAGCATCAATGTCTACAGCCGAAGTGCTGTACACTTGCTCTAAACAATAGCTGTGTAATTAAGCGTGAAACGCGACGCCCCTCACATAAAACATCTGGTGTCTGCGAGTGTGATGGCCAACTGGTGCAAACGACATTCCTCTCTGTACTGGAGGCCTGATCCAAACACACCTCCCTTCATCATTGTCGCATGGGGGCAGATTAACCTATCTGGGGGCTCTAGGTTGTCCTGGCTAGAAGGTCTTCACCCAAGCAGGCCACTTGAGCCCTTTTGATCCAAAACAAAAATGAGATAGAATAAAAATAATGTAAGGTCATTAATTTGTTAATATGCACATGGCGTGCTGGCTTGTTAAGCAGGGGAAGGAGCAAGGTTTACCTGTTGTTGCACATTTACTCAGCCCCATGGCTTGTAAATGAAAACATGTGTCACTTTCTGGACTCTGCCGGGAGTCATGGTTGCAAGCAGTGTCTCCCTGAGCCCGGCTGCGTCACCAGCAGGTCACGCTGGCATCATCACGTGGGACCGCTCTCTCTCACGTTCCACACATGGAGATACCGAGTGCATTTCCCCCTGCCTGGCTGTAGGCCAACTAGCATTGCTGGCTCATTAGAGGATGCGGTTAATGGTCTGATGCAACCTGGGATGTTGAGAGCAAGGATTAAGAGAACCACGCTAATTTAATCACAAGGTTGCACGCAGGTGCTTTGGGTCTTGTTCAAGGCCTGCTATTTATACAAACACAGATGACCTCATTCTTGATTAGAGAATGCATCAACCCCCTCCTCTGGCCCATGTGATGCAGCTTCTAGATCTTCTAGTCCTCTAGCTAGTTGTACTCATTGCAGTCCAAGAGTGGCCCTGGAGGAGATCCAATGGGGAAACCATCTGGGCAAGTTGGGTCCGCTGGATGACAGCTTGTGAAATTTCTCTTAGTTACGTGTCAGCATGGTCATCCATACGTATCAGATCGTTCGCCACTGGAGACGTGAGATCTGTGCAACCCTGTCCTTCAACATCACATTTAAAATGGGTGTTATCGCCAGCACTGTTCCAGACTCATTAACGGATAATTATAACTCCAATACGCAGCCTTTTTTGTGGCCTCTATTTCACTTGCAGTCTCTATGTGTTGACTTGTGTGTAGATCTTAGTCAGTTTGTGCAATCACAGATTTCTTGAAGATTATCATTGTAGAAGGAAACAGAGATGATAAGATTTCAGGTGCCATTATTTAACATGCTTTTGAGCCCGATATCACATATCACATGAGGGTTTTTTTCATTCTTTATGTCAAACAAAGAAATCTGATAAGGGATGTGCATGTTGAATCCAAAGGTGATGGAACAAGGCCTTTAATGACAAAGCAACATTCATTCTGAAGAAGAGAAAAAAATGCATCCAATGGCTGTGACATGTCAAGGAATGATTTCATACCTGATAAGTCTTTCAAAGGTGTCACATCAACAAATTCCAAGCATGTTCCCGGAGTTCTAGAAGGTCTTTGTTGGATGTGAACCAGCAACAGCAGCTGCTGATGATAACCAGAATGTTTTGACTGTAAAATAACTGTATAAATTTCAACACAGCCCATACCACTGGAGACTAAATGAAACAAAGGTTTCCCTACATCAGCATTCTCAGGGAGGACACCAGAGTGAGTGTAATCCACTGTCAGGGACATGCATGCTGTCCTATGCCCCAGACTTATTTTACAAGAAGAGGGGTCAGGGCTCATGCAGCAAAATGTTGGTTCATATCTTGAGGGCCACTGATCTAACTGAATGGGGTTGCAGCTCAATGACTGTATATCTTTGAATGTCAAGATGAGTAGATGAATGATATACATTTAGCACCCCAAAATAACCTCTGACCGAGGTTTCCCACAGCCCAAATGTGTGCTTTCATACAGAACTAGTCAGTCATACAAGATTACACTACAGAATGAATGGACAGTGGAGTTAACAATGCACTTGTGAGTATTATATTGCACACAGCAACAAGAGAAATACACTTTTCCCTCATGGTAGGGAACGCCGCTGTTGAGACAGGGTGTGCTGTGAGGTATTCATGTGGACTTGTGAATTCTGAGATGTGTACCATTTTAGAAGAGGAAATTCTGATTGAATTCCTAACAACCCCCTGGGGTTGTCTTACAGAGAATATCAAGCATGAACACAGTGCCAGGATCGGTGCCTGCCTAGTCCTGCCCCATGTGTCATGTCCCCATTTGGCCAGCAGGTGTCGCTGGCCATCCTGTTCCCTCCTCTGTCTTGTAGCCCTTAGACCTTAGTGTGTTTAGCTGCTCCCTGGGTGGCTGTGTAACTTAACAGGCTAAGTGGTCAGTCACTGTTTCGACTCCCCTTTGTCAGTTCTGGGCTTGAGGCTGGCCAGAGGCCTGTCCTAACAAACTATTATTTAATGTTTGTTGGTTTTGTGTTCTCCTGGTTTAATGCTTGTATAAGTATTTCAGTTACAGTTCCTTGTTTTTTGTTCCATGTTGCCTCTTCATTTGGTTTTCCTAACCTTGGTTTTCCTTAGAGCTTTGGTCCTTTTCCATATCTGTTAATTAACTTCTCCATGCCTGTTGAATGCAAATGTAACCTACTTGTTCCCTGTTGCCCCGAGTCCTTCGTGATTGGTTATTTGTTATGGTTCTCACCTGTCCCCCATCTAGTCTTGTTATCAGTATAAGTGCCTGCCTTTGTTCTGTTCCTCAGTCAGTCACTGTAGTTGTTACTTCATGTTTGTAGCTATGGTTGTTTCCCAGGCTAGCTTCCAGTTTTGCTCTGTTCCCTAGTTGTGTTACTTTGTACTTTTGGTACTTTTGGTTAGTTCTTTTTTTCTATTTTGTTTTTGCTCCTCATGGTGCCTTTCCTTTTTGGTTCCTCCTTTGTCTTATTTTTAAGTTTATTAAAGTCTACTTTTTGTTATGAGCCGCTCCGTGGATCATCCCGCTTTTCCTTCACCATGCCCCACCGTATCACACGGAATTGCATTATAATTATGTAACTGCGCCATACAATGTTGTACTACATTTTAAAATCCCACCCCTGACACTGTTGTGTATAGTTTGTACATGTTTTTTTCCATGTTTGTGTGGGTTTGCAACATTCAGTCAGAAACAAGTGGTTAGGTGCAGTGGCCTCTCTAAATTACCCATAATGCACAATTGTACATACCTCATGCGATAGACTGGCTTCTTGTCCCACGCCTCTCCTGCCTCAGGCCCTCGGCTGCCTGATCTAGGCTCCAGGGGCACTGTGATCCTGTACTGGATAAACGGTATGGGAGATGGATGAATCTTATTTACTGTTCCTTGCTGTGGGCCTTTGAATCCAGAGCCAAAAATAGAATTGTGGGTGGGGACATTTTTTGCATGTTTGTTAGACAATGGTGTCTTTCATAAGAAAAGATCACTCGGTGAACTGTTGTGTTGTAGCAGACAAGAAAAGATGAACAATCTATTCACCTGGTTAACTCAGGTAAGTATGATTACACACTGAAAAATTGGTACTGAATAACTACTATTATCCATATCATATTACATACAAAACAAAGTACTAAAAATCTTTTTCTATAGAAGGCCATAGCAAACATACTCAAGAGCCTAAGTGACAATATTTATATATATATACCTCTAGCATAATTTACTTTTTTTGGGCTGTAAAGAATATATAAAAAAACATATATATATATTAACATCTTGAAATGCTTTGCAAACATAAGTGCCCTTCTTTACATATTTATGTTCTATATATAGAGTATTAGTCAATATACAGAATTTAATCAGTTTGGATCAATTACATTACAGTGACAGGACACAGTTCAAAGGTATGCAATTTGTTAAATCAGTAGCTAAATAAAGCCCAATAGATTAAGAGCTCAAGCTGCACCAAAGACCACCGTGCCACAAAACCTGTGATGAGAAACACTGACAAAGACAGTAGTCAAAAAACTGTATTCTAAAAGTTATGAAGGAATGTTGTATAGCTACCTAAATGCCAAGAAATATTCCTTTCAAACAAGACCAAACAGGAAAAGCACAGACATGAATAGTCCATTTTGATAATCTTCTCCGACGACATTTAAATATGGTTAAAAGAATGTCAACCCTTGTGTTTTGCAATAATAACAACATGATAGAAATCATAAATGAGGGTGTGGATGTATTCTCCGATCCAGGCTTTCTTTTTCCTTAAGAAGCACCTTACAAATTCTTGGGATTCTTTATTGTGTGTGCTCTCTCGCTCTCCTTCCCTGGGACTTCCCATTCCTAAAAAAAACAATATACAACTAATGATTGATTGTGATGACAGCCATGAGTAAAATTTACAGTGTGCTGGCTTGTGTTTGGGGTTATACTTTAATTCTGGGTGTTATGCACACTAAAAGCTTCATAGAGATCATAGTGATGCAACAATGATGGCCATTCACCAACATCCTTGAGAGAAATGTGCAGTATCTCTATTTCTCCATGGACATGTCATAATTATGGTATTCACCAATTAAACATCAGTTAGGAGTATTTGTAATGGAATGCTTATTACTGTAATCTGCTCAGGACCCTTAACCTCCACCGCCCACAACCACCAAACAAAACAGATTTTTGCATTATAGGCAGATATGTGTCATTGTCACTGAATGACAACTTTCTATGAAAAAATAGAATGCATGCAGTAAATAGATGTATATGTAGATAAAAGTCTATTATTTGATTATTAAATGTTAATTTGTTTTATGTTAATCTGTTTAAATGTTTAAAATAGATGAAATAATTACTATTTGGTCTTCACTATGAAACAGTAAAAACAATTCAAGCCTGTTTCTGTATACGGAGAGACATGAACTAGTGTACACGCCCACATTAATTTAAGACTTGACTTTTAAATCTATCGGTATAAATTTGACATTCCATTTATATTACATACCGCAAGCCTCATTACTACTCTTCTGCACAGTATTATCTGGCCAATGATCAAATCTGTTTTACAATGGTAATTGTCAATCAAAATGTCTTTATTTGCTAACGTATGCAGACTGTCAAGCCAAGCATTCACAGCCAGGTGAAAAGGGGCGCTCCGCAAACCATAGCCAAACAAATCTTCCCTGCAATGGCTGAAACCATTTCAGGCACAAAAGAACTAGTTTTGCACCGTATTTGCACATAGAAAACAAAAACAATTATGTGAATACACAGCATTCGGCAGATGACTACAGCACTTCAGTTGCATGATGGAAAATGAGTTTTGATTGGTGAATGTATGTACAGAGCTCATTATCTGCTCTGCCTCAGGATTCCCGCGGCCAGGGACTGTGGCGTTCTTTTCATATTCGGCTCTTGCTTTTTCACATCTGGAGGTGTTCTCGACGCACACCCACATCCCTCCAAGCACATGTGTGCCATATTTGTCAGGGGAGTTAAAACACTCTTTCAGATCTCATTGTCTGTCTTTAGTAGCCAAGCATTCACTTTTGCAATAACCAGGTGTCATCTCAGACAGGGTCAGCTGGACGCCGGATGAAACATTACATGGTTTATCGCTCTTTATTTCCTTGAGTTACCATCAGCCTTTGACCACCCAGTTGTGTAGCCCTCCTTGGCCATTTCCTGGCCTTCCCTGAGCCCCATCTAGGTAGGCATTGAAGACGAAATCTAGAAAATGACCTGAAAAGGTGAGATGATGGCTCGAAGGGAAAAAAAATTAACAAGACAAGCTAAAAAAAAAACTACATAACAGAATTTATTATTTGTTGTTAAAATGTGTTTTCTCAGCTTCAGAACTCTTAAATGTTAACATCTAAATTGCATACAGATGCAAGTAATTAAAGCAACATTTTAGACTTATTAAATTATAAGAATGGGGTAAAATAATACTAGACCACAGAATGAACTTTACAAAGGGACTGGGCATGACATCAAACCTTCTTTCTCCATTAAATGAAAAATTTGGGTTGGCATTAACAAATATGATACAAATTAAACAAAACAAGATTTGAGTCAGTTAGAAGCAGGAGATCTATATGCAAACCATACATAAGGATGTTCTAAACAAATCATAATAATTATAATAATAGAATGGTTGCCCTGCTGTCGATGGTACTTGCATTGTTAACAGTCTTACATTTTACTTTGTCGAAATTTGCCATATTGTTCACTGACTTTAAAAAAATGTCTGATTTAGCTAAGGTGAAGTTGAGTAATGCTTATTTGGTTTTCAACCTTGTTGTCTGCGGACAAAATATGTCAGCAGGAATGAGACCAGGTGAGACTCTCTAACTCTTCAGTTCTCTCTAATCTTGGATTAAAAATCCAATAATAATATGTATGGCTTGTAATCCACCCAATCCAGCTCTCTCTCCCTCCAGGGTAGACAGCTTTCGATGTTTTGATGAGCTCAGTTTGGCTGGAGGCTGAACTCTGTCTCTTGGAGCTAATTGTAGGTGAAATAACACAAAAGCCAAATCTATCTTTACTATTGATTTGGCTCCATGGAAATGAGGGTGGGGTTCAGCAAGTTGAAGATCATGGCTATTTGTTTAAACCTGCCAAGTTCCATTCTTAATCAGCAGAGATCACTCCATAGGTGGGATCCTCCCACACGACGTCAACATCTACAAATAGTTTTGACATGGAAAAGAAGTGGTCCCTGTTGTAATCTAATTGAAAGACAGGACCCCTGAGAATGGGAAGACTCTGATAAAAGTTCAAATAGATTATATTACTATAGAAACAGTACATATAAAATATCGATTAAGCTCACTTTTATTGTAGAACACAAATAACAGAATGCTTAAAACCATTCTACTTTCCAAATGCAAAACAAACGTATCACAAGCCTAAGCTGTCCACGTGTAAACATGAGGAATTGAGCTTTCGGCTTCAAATGATAGAATTCTTTGTAGAATATGTTGATAAACTATGAACTGTAACCTGTCCTTACTTTCTGTATTGTGTACTTGGTGGATTTAATATAAATCTGATCTCTTGTAAAGTAAAAAAGTATTTCTTTGAATCGTGCTACTGTTAAAATTATTCCTCATTTGGAAACGCAGCGTAGACATGACTGTGTCAAAAGGAGTCGAAATCCCAGACAAAACGTGGAAGTTTAAAAATTAATCCAAATGTTATTTTGCTGTCTCATATTTGGAAATGTATGCCAGTTAATAAGCTTATTTAATATACAAATAAACTCCATATATACAGACATAAAAACATAATTGCCACTTATGGTAATGAGCCTTTATCTGTAGTAATGAACCTGAACTTTGCTGAAGGGCAGAACTGTAAACATCCAAATTCCCCTCCCCCTTCCCATGCTGACAAACAGCTCAGAAAACATATTCCTGTCTGGTTGCTATGCCTACTCCCCCCTCCCCTAATCTGCTTTTCCTTTTTTTCGTGCTGCAGGCCAGGTGTCCCTCGCGCTCTGTTCAGTTCCACCTAGAATCAACAACGAGCTTAGACAGTTTTTTTCTTTTTCTTTGGGCATGAAGTTTGGGCGGGCCGGTGTTTACCTTTGAGAAAAAGTGCCCCAGCACATGTATGCACAAATATAGACACAAAGAAGTATGTCAGGTGTTGCTCTCACGTTACAGATTCTAAAGAAATCATCCGGTATTTGTGGAAAAGGCACTGATTTGGTTTGTATATTACAGGAGGTTTATGTTTCGCTTGCCAATAGCAGGAAGCCCAGTAATGTTGAAACTGAATTGTAATTTTGAAACTGTTACATGAAAAAGTTGTCAATTTTTTCTCTTCATATTTCTGCAAGCAGGTAAATGAATCTCAAATCTGTATCTGAAATATGAAAATTCTACATAACACTCCCTTCACACCGGGAGGTTTAGTAACTGATGCCCTGCTCCTTTATTTGGTGCCAGTTCCCTTGCATCACATTATATGAGTGTTTTGGAAGGGTGTGCATATTCTGCACTCCCCATGCTTTCTGGCACAAAGAGAGAGATGTTGCAGATATGCTCCTGCAAGAGGCAGTTGGTGAGTAATGAACAGGCATGAGTTATGTGACCAGAAGCATTGGGTATATTCAAATATAACCCCGGCCCTTTGTTTTGTGGCGTCTGCCATAGAAACCTTTACAGTGCATGAAAAATACCGCGAGAAAGGCGAGACGGTCAATCTCATTGGCTCAGGCACAGACGCAAAGTCCAGCTGCATGCAACTAGCCATTAGCTCTTGACCATTGTACAAAAATGGCACTGGCGAATTTCCCCATGAATCTATAAAATGAATTAAATGTCCCCTGATTTACATTAGCTACTGTTACCAAGCAAAAGTAACAATGCATAATGCTTACTGCAGCCTACCATCTGTGTCAGTATGACTCTTGTACACTTAAGCTCATATGGCGAACACCTACCATTGACATTAAAACAGAATGCAGTTTTCCATATACTGTCTGTAAGGCGTAAATTTGAAATGATTGTACATTATATATGGCTACAGTCATTTACTGAAAATCTGTATTGATCAAAGGATCTTTATTTGTCATAGAAAGAGTTGTAACCATACATACATGGGTACAGAACACGACAATCAACATAGTATTAAACGAATACATGAGTGAGTTGCTAAATATTAGTTGGTCTGCGGAATAACGCAGTCTTAACCCTTTTTATCGTAAGAACTTATTTTTATTATAAAATACAAAGGAATGATTTTAGAAATCCCTCTCCTTTCTCTAAGACATGGGTCAAGTGGTTAGGGAGTGATGGTCATCATAGTGCAGATGCAAAGGTATCTTATGTCACAGAAGTGACATTCCTCTGGCTACCCTGCAACTGGGCCTCAAGAACCCATCTATCCCTGAATCTCCTCCCGCGCTGCAGTATGTGTAGGAATAAATATTTACTAACTCCAGTTTCAAATCCGTTGGCATGGCCCCTGTCTCCTGTTACCATTAAGTGTCATCAGAATGCTAATAGGCATGCAGGCCGGACCTTCGTGGGACACACTGATGCACAGAGGACGTGCGTGTCTGTGTGGCTCATTTTCGGAGGAATGTTTTTTCAGGTGTCATTCTCACATGTAGACCGGCTTTGTTTTAGGGAGGTTGGGATAATTTGGACCATGATCCATTTCATTGTGACATATTTGGCGTGCCGGTACTGTTTCATTTCATCGCATGTTAAGGGGCAGAACAACTGATGCGTCCTCCCTTAGGTCATGCTCTCTGTTAATCGTTTTATCATTATTAATATTAGTAGTATTTAAACCTTCATGACATAGCGGTATCTAGATCTTGATTGTGAATAAATATTTTGATTCAAGCTAGGATTAAACGGATGATATTGTTCTTTCAATTAAGTGTGGGCTTGTCACAGATTTTCTCACTAAGTAAGGAGCCTTGCACTACCAATTGATTAAATCAATATTATGCAGAGGTAATTTCCGACAGAAATTAATCTTTTAGATTTGCCTTAGTTTGCGCTCCTGTGTTTTCCCTTCACCAATGCTCCTCTAGTATAGAGCTCTGCCAGCTTAAAAATGAAACTTGCCCCTAACTTTCCAAAGGAATAGCAGTACACGGTGTGGTCAGGCAAGCTGCCAGCATTTGGGGCACGACATTTGAACTGGAATGCTGGTTCCAGGGACTCCAGTGTTTATCTTGCCCTACATACAGCACGAGCCAACATTTGCTTCATTAATTAGATATCCACCAGTACAAATGACAGGCCAGTAGAAGAGTGAGGTTTTGCCTGGGAAAAGTGGCCTTTCAATTAAAGAAAAATAGAAATCGGATTGGTCTGTAGATCGGTATGGTTCAGAACTAGGACAGCTCAAGGCCGTGTCACAGGCTGGGCCCCACAGCCGTGCCAGGTCGCTGTCCTCGCCCTCGATTTATAGTTTGTGATAAATTCACTGAAGGGGTCATGCCTCCCCTACTTGATCACAAACCGTTACACAAACGATCCTGCCCATGAGCCAGTTTCCAAAACAACACTCTGTGGACGAAGGAACTTAGAGCTGGTTTTGAATTGGGGGACAGAAAGTGTTTTTTTCTTTTTTTATTTAAAGGAGCAGTGCTTTCTGTATGTATGATAGATGGATAGACAGACAGACAGACAGACATTTTGACTCATTATTGGTCCCGTGCTCTTTGGTTGTGATCTGTTAGTTTAAGCTGCCTTGTGTTGTGGAGTTTCCTGTTGCTAAGCTTTGTTTTGCAAAGCTTATAGTTTATTAGCGGTGCCCCCCTTTGTTTTTTTTCCCCCATGATTCTGTGGGCACTGCAGAGAGTTAGTCATCTCCCTCAACTAATCCAGAAAACTTTGTTTCATTTTTTCACTCTTTATAATGACTTTTCCAATCTTATCGTTAAATTCTTTGAAATCCCCAGGAGCAATCATAAATCTTTAAGGCAGAAGTGCAGCAAGACCAGAGCGACATCATACTCCATAGTTCATAACAATCCATCTTTCTCTTTCGCATGAGCGCATCAATACATTTTTACTGCACTGCTGCCCTAAAGTATTACATGGACTATTTTTAAAAATATTTTAAAGGATTTATGGACATTCTCTTTCTTTTATATTAAAAGTAAAGGCCCACGCTCCCTAGTGCTCAATAACTTTATTTGTATCAATTTAATCTAGATGCCTTTTTTGCCTCATCATGATTTCCTATTGGAGTTTTGACTCATGACTCAATATCCCAGAGAAAGAGTCGCCGCTCTGCAGTTACTGTAGTGTTCAACTTTTGTGCTGAAAGCGAGGCTAAAATATCAGAAGTCGTCATTCTTCCACACAAACAAAACCTCCTATTTTAGGTGTATTCTTGCACTTGTTTGAATGTCAACTCTTAAACAAAGTTTGCTGTAAGGGTTCTATCAAACGATTCAGTAATGAAAGGAAGACCTGTGACTTTGATTCACTGTTCTACAAGGCATTATTTAGAATTGCAAGTATAGAAAACATAAACACTGTGGTAAGATGAAGGCATTAACTTTAGCTGCTGAATGAAGTAGACAAATACCTTGAATCAGTTTAATAATGCCCGAGACCCACGACGGGGCCTTTGATCATGGGCTCAGGCGAATCACTGGAGAAGTGAGACCTCAAGCTAAACCTCAAGAGGCTTTTGAACAGCCTTTCGGGACATAAACTGCAACAAAGTTCATTTTAAAGCCATTTTGGCCTCAAAATAGACACATAACAAGTCTGACTTTCATTATGTTTATGCAAAGAGTGTTGAGTGAAAAAAAAAATGGACTTCTGGGGCTTTGATAAAATTATTTTCACATTCTGACACATACTGTCTGCTAGCCTGGTACAGACTGCCCTTGTTCATTTTCACCATGACAGGAAATCAAATTACACACCCTGGACACAAACTTTAAAAAGAAATTTTCAATTACTCGCTATTCTTTAGCAGATTTTACATGAATGTACGTGTCACAAACTCTAGAACAGAGCACAATTAAGAAACACAATTTAATATGTTAAAGAGAAGAGAATGTCACAGCCATTAAAACACAAAGCATGAGAGATATTATGATGTGTGTTGTCTGGGAAACAGCTGGACATATTTCCACAGAAACAAAGGTACAGCCTTGAGCTATTGATGTATTTATATCTTATTGTGGCTGTATTTATCTCATTTAACACTTGTATGGTTTTAGCATGGATTATAATTGGCATGGGTAGTGAAAACTTTAAATATAACTGGCGTTACCATCACTTCTCAGTCATATGATTAGTATTATTTAATAATAGGGCAAAATGTATGCAAGGAGCATAAAAAGGTGTCTTCAAGGTGTCTGAATGGAAATACATAGTGACACGTCCTCTCGGCCCCCTTCTGAGCACTTTGGGGATACGCTGTGACAGTAATGTGTAGGACATATGCTGTCCTGAGCGTGTTGAGTCACTACACGGTCAGACAGCACACTCTTGGTGCATTGCCAAGGAGGAATGCATAGATGTATTCTATTTAAATATAGGCATCTTAAATAGACTCACTCTATTTGAATTAAGCCATTTTAAATGGAAACAATCTACCTAAAAAAGCACTGCAGCATTGGTCAGTAAGCTCCTGTTAGGCCCCGCCCTCTGCTCCCCCCTCCCCCTCATTCCCTCTGCTTCCCGTCGCGGTGTTCTTGTCGTCAAAAGGTAAGGTGAGCCTGGCAGTATTTCAGCAGTGGTGGGGGGGGGGGGATTCTGTTTGCATAGGGTCACTGAACGGGTGTCCCGTGTTAGAGCACGGCTGAGGCCACTGAGCCCCTGATCCCGCAGCAGTTGTGGGCAGGGGCAGGTGCTCTGAAAGCACGAGGCGGCCCTGGGAACGCACCAGGCATTAACGGGATTAGGACCTGACCAGGGGCAGGCCTGGACAGCCACCGAGCCCCCAAGCATGGCTTTTCCACGAAAAAAACACACAAAAAACCCATCCTGATAATTAGACTCATTCAGGCTTGATTCCTGATGAACAGATGACAGGTATGGTGTCACAGTAACTGACTGAAATCAAAATCAGAAAGGAAATCGGTAGAATCAGAAAGGAAATCGGTAGAATTAGAAAGGGACTTTGACGATTACAAGTTTGCATACATTTTTATAGTGATAAAATGCGAACGACATACTTATAATGTTAAATTCTGGTTAGCTGAATTAGTCACCGGTGGGGGGGGGGGTTAAGCTATCACCACACAAGGATAGTAAAGGCACATGAGAGATAGTTTTAACATATTTCTAAAAGGTAAGACTTTAAGACTTTTCCAATCACCTGATCTCAATCTGGTGAAATTCCTTGGCTCATCCAAAATAAGCTGGATACCTGCTACACAGCACGGGATTTATCTGCTCTAAATGGAAAATGTACAAGACAGTTGACTCAGATTTCAGGAACAACATCAAGTTCGTTGGATAAAGAACTAATAGAAACATCTGGAAGCTGTAATCAAAGCCGAAAAACCCATGTCAATAAGTTGTCTACTATGATAAATTTTATTTACTTTGGTTTCAGTGGTTTTAAAACCACTTGGAAAATCTGGCATACGATATTTAATTATTATTTTCAAATCCATAAGCTAATACATGACTTACTGCAAAATTGCAAAACATACCATAATGGGATTTCATTGTAGAGGGCTGAAAAATTTACGACATAAACAAAATAAATGAAAACAATTCTGGCTTTTCAGAATGAATAATCGCAGGAAAACACACAGATAAGCCGATGCCTGTCTTATTTAAAATGTATTCTATTGTTCTGTGTATATAGATATTCATATTAAATGTTTTTATAAATAACATACTGTGGCTCTTGTTATTTATTTTATTTTCCTTTTACCTTTTAAATTCCCTGCCTGTTCCTTTAGCTGTTTCCAAATATCACAGAACCCCCCACAGGTCACACCCACCCCAATCGTGTTCTGACATATGAAGCAATGCAGTCACTGACACTCTGGGACCAGCGTGATACAAGCCCCGACAAAAGAAGCCAAGAATCTGTTTGAAACTTCATATTGAGATACAGGGACTTGTTCGAACAGCAAAGCTATGAGACCAGCGGAGTTAAAGCTATGCTTATGAGAGCTGCCAGTGTCAAGTTTTCATTATTTGTATAAGAAACAGGCATAATGTCAACAGTGACAATAGAATGTGATTACCATGCCCCAGTTCCTGATACATAAAATGCCGAAGACTTTAAATGATTTTAAAGATTCTCAAAGATGTCCCTTTTCAGAAATTTTCTTTTATTTTTGCACTACACATTTTGACTGAGGTACACAACCTTTAACTGAAGTTATATATTACTTGGCCATGTTGTATTGAAAAACATGCAAGAGATATCTGAGGAATGTTTTACATCACGAAACATGTGAAGACTGTCAGAGTTGGGTAATTCAGGTCCAGAGAGTGAAAGTCCAGACCAAGATTTTGTTTC
>JAODKC010000038.1:8153531-8184689 GCA_026777985.1 Mormyrops attenuatus
CAACCAGTTGAGTACTCTGTGACTGTGACTCTTTATGCTCAACTGGTTGGTTGAAACAAAATCTTGGTCTGGACTTTCACTCTCTGGACCTCAACTCTGAAGACTACATATGAAGTCTATGCACTCTACAATGTGGAATATCACATGATTTTCCAACAGAACTGACAAAAGGATTACTGAGTGTCCAGAAATGACAAGGGAAGAGGGGACAGAATAAGACTTCAGCTGGCTTCGGGTCTACACCTCGATCCTAAATTTTTACCATAGCTTTTACCATCACCTGTCCTCCACAAGTGCCTCGCACCCTCTGTTTTGTGTTTTGAATGCACACCTCTAGACTGACTGCTAGAGAAAACATGACCCTTATACCCCTTTCCCTTGAGAGTTCTCCTTTGGGTCTGTAAATCATTTCCAAAATATTGAATTCCTCCTAAAGTGAGAACACAGTTGTAGCTTCTGAGAAATAGGTGTTTTTCTGTGGCAACATATAACATTTCATCGAGTCTCTGCTGTGGTTTATTTGCTGTGGTTTATCTGCTTTACATTAGCGTCCTTTGTGCCTGATCGCCTAGCTTCTCTGACTTGTGGCATAAGACCATTGTTTCTACATCCCAGTTTTGATGGCTCCCCACACAGAATATACTTTATTTTACCCATTTAAAGCTCTTTGTTCTATATTATTTGTTGTGTCTTCGAAAGTTAAATATCCATTTTTTTAGTCTCTTATTAAATGACTACTTTCTTCTGCAAAAGAAATAAAAGGAAAACAAAGTTGTCCTCCAAACTCCAGAAAGAATACTCCTATCTTGCCAATCTGTGTTAGTTTTACTGAAAGAGTTTTCCTTGACGAAATTAGCTTTGAGATTTAATGCTTAAGAAAAGTGACAGCGGAGAAAAAAAAGCAGCCATTTGGTGATTGAGGAGCACTTGGCAGAAATGAGATTTTAGCCTTTAAATCCATTATCTCCTAAAAGCTGAGGGAAAGATCTGGTCATCATCGCACGCTGAGGAGTTAGAAACAGTATCTCAAGCTCATGTCTGCCTTCAAAAATGCACACTACTGTCTACACTATTATAACTGAAACACTGGCGATATTGTTTTAGTGAAGATAGGCATGTCTTTGCATTATCACAATTATGCTATATTGTCTGATTGTGTCCAAAGTTAAGGGCCCCAAGTATTGTCATCATAACATGCTTTGTTATGTGAGCATTCACCGATATGTACATAAAGCAATGTGATGCACGCATTACCATTCCCAGATGTGGATTGCCTGTAGTTATCTGTCCCACTCTGGAAAATGCACCAAATGATGAACAGAAGTGTGCTTCCACAAGGTGTCACACACATTCATTTGCGCTAAAGAATCAGTTTAATTGCTGGTGAACTATTTTATACACTATCCTTACCTAAGTCCAACTGTATCTTATTGAGTCCTCACACATCCAATTGTTTGTATATATGTGTGTGTGTGTGTGTATATAAATATAAAATTTATTTTTTTCCTGCACCTCCTCCAGGAGACTTACTCACATATTTCACCCTTATTTCTCCTTTCCAAGGTCATACTATACAAATACTTTACAACTACATAACACTTATGATGTTAATGAGTACACGTGTATGTGAGTAATAAATCAGCATTTATAATATTACAATGGAAAATATGTATTAACATTATTAGTAGAAGTGCAATTTCACCAACAGGAATCTGCAGAAGGTGATGCATTTATATGATTAAATCAGTCTCAGTATAGAACTGAAAGTAAATGAGGGTGAGCTGTCAAAATGGCTCAGGCTGAGGAGAAAGTCAGGCCGTGTCTCACCCACGGGAGACCTAGTACCCTGCAGCCGGCCCGGCCTGCTCCCATGCTCCTCTGTGTTCTGGTGAAAACGATCCAGCCTGTAATATTTATGAGGCCGGCCGGGCTTGGCACAGTGGGCACCGCACAGCCCATCTCTCCGTCCCTCCCAGAGCGGTGGCTCTGTTTGCTTTGGATACAGTCAGGATTAAATATCTCCCCCAAAAGGCCAACTTTTCTTTATAATTAGTGACAGAAAGGAATTTTCTTTTGGCACAAGCGGCACCCCTTGTTTTTGCAGCCACAATTCAGAAGGAGCCTTTCTTAATAGACAGAAGACTAGAGGGTTAGTTGTACCATTGCAAAAAAAAAAAAGGGGGGGTGAGATAATTCTTCAACTAGCACTGCCGGGACATTCCATTGATGCATAATTCATAATTTAAAACACCCAATAAAAGGCCTTGACTAGCATTTAAAGACAACGTCTGGAGACAATGGCTAAAATAGTCCACCAGTAATGTGGACACTTCAAGTCTTTAACAGAATAAGGGCACAATTTGTTCTGAAACCAGCTCGTTACTTCTGCAAGACTCTTTAAAGAGTCAAAAAACATTTAACTGCAAAAGGATTAAAGAGAAGAGCTGGCTAGCTACTTTATATTGCAGTCCTTCCTTTTTAATCCTGGTCTGGTGGTTCTGAAAGTATGGCCACGGGACACTGCGGTGGCCAGTGAGTTCGGCATTCCAGCACAGGGAGCAGGTTGTATCCCCAATTCTGGACACGATTACCGCAAACCAGGGTCCCATTGATTGCAGACTGAGGATAATGCTTCCAACAGCAAGCAGCGAGCAAATCCAGGACCTCCGAGTGTAGGAGGTGATGTATAGAGATCTTGTAACTGCTCATCTGCGCTCACATCCTCCTCCACCGCCTTGGATCATATATTTCACTATTTTCCAGATTCGGCAATCAATTTTAATATACGCACCAAGATCCAGACATTAAATGGATGGAAAATTTACGACCTGAAAAGGAATAGATTCTATTAACAGCAAGGAACAACCAGTAAAATTATCTTTAGCAAAAACAATACCCTTGCAGATAGGAGCCGCAAACTTGGGCTTAATTTGTAATTACTTTTCAGATCACAAATGTAATATGTGCAAAGCTCCCTGGTATTTTTTGTTACTAAATTTGAAAAGTCATTGTCTCTGAATTGGAAAGGTTATTTAAAACTCTGGAAAGTATGTATGACCTTCAAACAAGCTCCGCCCACTGCAGTATTATCAGCTGTATCTGTTACAATGTCTCCTGTTCTACTGTTTACATGTCAGGGTCACACGCAGACCGCAAGCACCATAAACACATGTCAGTGGACATGCCTCACACACGTGAGCTTCTCCTCCTGCTGCTGCAGGCCTGTGTTGATTGTGTCCCTTGCTTATGATGCAATAATGTGGCTTAACTGACTCTTATATGCTTGCTCATTAGCATCCATGTGACTGAACCGCAGGCATTTCTTTGCCATAGTGCTGACCGGCCCTCTTTCTTATTTAGCGAAAAGGAACAACTCCTCAAGCATAATGATTGCGAGTCTGATTTTTAATGGGATCGAGCCCATCTGGAGTAACAGTCTTTTCTTTGTAGTGCCAGTGAAGAGGAGATAATCCCTGCAATCCAGCCTTCTCTGGGCTGTATCAATGCCAGGCATCAGGAGTCCTGCTTTGAAGGCGATTTTCCTTGCTCTGATCAGAACCTGGCAGCGGTCCACTCTCAGTGCGAGACTGGCACGGACAGGGTACTGGACACAGCCATGGATCTCAAGTGGCATTCGGGACTTTTTTTGAGCTGAGTCACTGCCACGGAGAACAAAATGAAAAGGCGAGATACGTGCCGTCGTCAGTGTTAATGTCAGGGTACAACCGGCCTACAGATGCTAGCTTAGCTTAGCACTTACCTGCACGCACCGCAAAATAGACTGATTTGCTTCGCCCAGATATTTGCCTTCCGATGCCCATAATAGAATAAATGAGGGCAAAGGTTATCATGACTTTGGGGAAAGTTACCCTTTAGTTACCCTGAAGTTATACATTCTAATGAGCAGCTAGCAAAGGAATTTTGTGTGCATAAGGTATTTAACCAAAATATGTCCAGTGGTATATCGTAAAAAAAAATGCGTGATACATTAACAAAGCAATCCATTCGTTTTGTTTACCCTGAGGTCATACTCTATAAACCCTCAACGTAATTAAATGGAAGAAAGAGAAGCCTTTAAATCGAACTTTAAAGAAACCATCGGTTCTTGTTTGGGTTTTCCTGCTGCTTTTGAATATCAAATACATTCAAGCAGACACAATATATTTCTTTTAAAGCACAGCTTTATTTCCAAGTCTACAGATTGTCATGCGATGCACAGACCATGCTAAAATGTAATATGCTACTTTACAATATGCAAAATGTTCAGAATGCCTGACCATGATCAGAGCAGCAGCCATTTAAAATTTCTCCACTGTCAGACGCTGTTTCGGGTAGTCCCTGCATGTGATTTCATGTGATTTATAACTGCCGTGGATGTCACCTTAAAATTTTTCATTTAAACAGCATTTAAAGCACTTTTCACATTTGAATTTTAAAGCGTATGCTCCTAAGTATGACCTGGCTAGCACCGGAGATTCCGCTGAAACACAATTGAATGACCTCACTGTAGCATACTCTCCCGACAGCAACAAAGGTAGAGAACTTTTGCACTTTTGAACTCTTGTACCTACCTCTAACAGGAGTTCAGCTACCTCAGTATGGAAGAATTAACTTAAGTAGCTGCTAAAAGGATGTATGAAAGAATTACATCAGAGCTGGTATTCCCAGGTGAATTAACGTGCCACTTGCACAAATACAAAGGAGAGTTTTCACAACCAGGTAGCAATCTTGTATCTTCGCCGTTTTCTCGTAACGGGACTTCAGCTCATAAACATTACATTGGCAAATCTGTCGTGGTGTAGCGCTGATAGACGTCCTGTCCACTAGCTTTCTTGGTGATTCTTCTATAAGCTGATGCCCAGAAGGACACCATAAAACTTGACTATTACCATCGACCTGCTCAGTTTGACCTTTTCCATAATATTAAGACCGAATGTTACTGACACATATGTTCTGGGCAAAAGAAAAAAAAAATTCTGAGAAACAGATAATAATATAGACGGTAGCCAACTGTGGCAAAGAGCACGTATATTTTCTTGTTAGTTTTCATAACAGGCCGAGGCTTCGGTGGTGACCTGGCCCTTTTCAATTCATCACACAGTGGGGGAACCTCTCCCAGTATTTCCACAACACAGAGAGACAACGAGATGAAGCTAACTAGGTTCAAACAGCCACCCCCCCATGCCGTGTCAATGTACTCCGCTAACTGGATTTGTTTGTGAGAAAACAAAAGCAGAAGAGAGTGTCCCCGCTAAGTCAGGGAAAGATAATTTATTCCTTCACTTTGTTACTGGGGCTTGGGATCATGGGAAGCAGCTGGTGCCAAAATGGGATTGGCCCCCGGATAAGGCTCCCTTCGGACCCCAGCTTGGCCGTAACGGCAGTCTGACTTCACAGAGCGCACCTGAGTACACAGATTTACACATAGCCTTTGCGCTGGTGCCGGAATATTCTGCTCACTGCCTTCTGACATCATTACAGCTGTTGTGAATTTAAAGGAATCCAACAGATCCAAAAATTGCAAAACACTCCCTCTTTCTACCACCCCCATTTTTTTTTCCTTTTTTACCCCTCAAAGGCTCAGCTGATGCACAATGGGCCGAAGTGGGGAGCCGTAGTTTGTTAATGTCCGCAGCCCAGGACCACCAAGAAGAGGCCTATCTGACATCATTGGTGCAGATTGAAAAGCTAAATAAAAGCATGAGGGCTCTGTCATGCCTTGTAAGACTTATAAAATGGGCTATAGTTGCTATTAAGCACGCAATTCTGCGCTAAAGAATGATTCACCAGGACGCCTAAAGATATACATCATCATTCCCTAGTAACAGGACATTATTTGCTTGGCTCCCTAATCTATGTAATGTTAACCAATGCAATCTATGTTGGTCCAAAGAGGATAGTCCCTTTTAATAATTCTAAGTACTTAGATGTTCACACCATTTTTAACATGGGTGGCACAGGGAGTGGCGAAGCTCCCTCAAACTTCCAAGGTTGTGAGTTTGAATCCCACTCCAGGTCTGTTTGTGTGGCATCTGCCTATTCTTTCCCTCACCAGCAGTCTGAAGATTTGTAATTAGGGGAATTGTTGCTTTGAGACTGCCATAGTGTGTGATTATGTGCCAACTTGGACCACCATGGACCAGCATCTCGTCCTGGGTCCCTGTGATATGCCCCATCCCCCACGGTCCTGTACTAGACTGGCTAGAAAAAAGACGACTGGGCAACTTTTTCGTTCTTGAATTTATATAATGTATTTTAATTACTAATAAAAGTTGCAGTAGCTGCTTCCATTGTAATAAGAGACACTACTAGATATTTTTTATGTACATTCAAGGACAAGCTATGCGTCAATGGCTTATGGGAGTTTTACTTCATCAAAAATGTCCCGAGGGCAGAAGGAAAAATGATTGGTTCAGAGAGATAACCAATAAGACCGTAGAGGAGATATGTCCAAGAAACTAGATGAGGTGGGACCAACCAATCAGATGTCTTGGACCTGCCTCCTCTACTAGCTTGGACCTAAAATACATTATATAATTTGAAGAACAAAAAAGTTGCCCAGTCGTCTTTTTTCCTACCCAGTCTAAGTACAAGACCATGGGGGATGGGGCATATCACAGGGACAGTACAACTCCCACAAGAGCTTAAATGACATATTCCTTGACAATTCAATGTCAAGGAATGCCTTTATATGCATGCCTGCACAGACAAATTGTCTTTCTGTCGGTAAAAAAGGGAAAAAGCACACAGTGAAAAGGTATGCTGGTGAGTGTGACACAGAATAGGGTGGATTTTAAGCATTAGTTAGAGAGGTCCAGAATATAGTGCTATACGATAACAATGCTTCACACCTATGATTTGCTGTTGTATGGTCTTTTGAGGGCCACACAGACACCATCATCATCCATCCACTTGCAAAATGCCAAACCTCAGTTCTAAAAATAATAGCAACTGCAGTATGCACAGAGTCCTGATAGATATTGCCCATCTTTTCAGGATGTTCCAGGTCCCATGGTACCACTACAGTGTACGGGCTCCAAAATAAAATCCTCTAGGAGCTCTCGCTGTTTCCGGCTGAAGAAAAGTACACCAGAGATTCTGCGATTCTGCTTTTTGTCATAATTTTTCCTCTCTGCATTGGCACAAACCTGCAACGAAAAACATACCGAGCTCCATTGTGCAAGGGATGGGGGAAGGAAACTGTTTCTTACAAGCAAAACCAAATAAATCTAGGTATCGACAATAGAGAGAACTGATCCCAGGGTAAATAAAACTATTGGTTTACAACCGGGCAATAACTGTTACAGGGGACTCCATCAGCAGTGGCTTATTCAATGTCAGCTGGCAGTAAAGGTTATTAATATATGCCAGAGGACCCCATATCAAAGTACACTTAACAGTTAATCTCCTTCCCGTGATGAAATAGGGCACTTGAACCGGGTGTGTTTAGTCACACATGGTCTTCATTACGCACATCCAGCAGCAAACGGGCATCCAGTCCCAGGTGTGGCCCTTAAGTCTGAAGCAGAGAATTTAGGTGAGAACTTCGCTTTGCGTCCGATTCTTTTGTCACGTCCCAGGCTAACCCTTTGTTTGTTTTATTGTTATTTTAAACCATTTGTAAATGTTTGCCTTGCAGTTTCCAGTAGACCCTATAATCAACATATGAATCTGTCGACCTCGCATTTGCACCAAGACCCAAAGACGTACAGAGACGTAAGGTATAAGGGGATTTGTAGCAGCGGTCTGTACATGCAGTCCAGGCTAAATTATGATTATTAATGTTGTACTGTTTTCTACTCTTCTTTTCGAAATGTAAAAATACAATTTTTCGCTGTCATACTGCATTATGTAATCTGATACAGCTTTCTTCCTTTTTTCCATCTTATCCAGAAAGGAAAAAGAAGATGAAGCCCATGTGACATCAAAGCGCTGATGCAGCAGAGTTTCTGGGACCGGCAGCACTCCGGTCTGGAAACGCTGAGTCACTTTGCTGCTAGAATGCCGGCTGGACCGGGCCTCTGGCCGCCTCTCATCTACGCCTGCCTGCTCCTTTATGTCCCTGTGATCTGCACTCGCTGCATTATATTCACACAGATAGCTAATAGAAAATGACGAAAAAGCAAGCGGTGGCCTGTAATCCATTGGCATCACATCCAGGGCGTCCCCTGCCTCTCTCCCTGTGCTACCTGGGAGAGGCTCCAAGCCTCATAGTGGCCTATATTGGGTAAGCAGTTATGGAAGACAGATGGGTGGATGTATGGTTATGGCAAACACTGTCATTATTAATGTCACAGACAAATATGATATATAATACTTCTTTATATATTCACTTTTGATGTTTGGTAACGATTTACATTACCTGCACCTTCATCGTGCTCTCATTGTGCATTCAGTTTTCCTCAATAATGAATTTATATTCCATTCACAAGATATTCCTAAGCAGTATATATGTACATCTTAGCATGTCTTACGGCATTGCCTTCATAATGCACCTTCATCATGTTAGTTAAGTTCTCCCCAAATGAGCTTGATGGGCCTCCTCTCGTTTGTAAATTTCTTATGTTCTTATAATACTTTCAATGAATAAAACATGACAGCTGTGATATATGTTAATTACGAACATTATTATTGTGTAATCATATGATGTTTGCTATTGATGCATAGTAAAGCTATTAAGGTATGTTAGGATGTTAAGATATATTTAGGTGGAGGTGCAGTTAATATTGGAGGTGCAGTTAATGTAAAGTGTTACCTGATGCTTTTCTTACATTCAAATGAAACCATTATGCTGGTGAATGTCCACCCATCCATCCATGTATCTAACATCTATGCACTAATTAGTTTGCATATTGATTTATTTGGTTGGAACAACATATTGATAACAATATCACACAACAATAACAATATCACACAACAATAACAATATCACACAATGTAATAAAAGAAAAACTTATTCTGGTCAGGGTCAAGGGAACTGTACATTATATTCTTAAAAAAAAACATTCCCTACAAAACACAGACAATTTCATGACAGGAGAGAAGGAAATTAATGTATGACTTGTAAATCTTGCCAAAGTGATACATGCATATACACGCATACATAAATGCATCTCAAAACTGTTTATGCAGTATCAAATCTTTTCAATGTTTTCAGACTGCAGTACAAGCACATAAATCAACAGTTATGACAATTATGAAGAAATCAGATTGGCATGTGCTGAAATAATGTCTCAGCCTGATGCGCGTGCATATAGAATAGAGTAATGGAAATTTTAGCTGAGGATAAAATCATGGGTGCAATTTACGTCTTTAAAATTAATTATGAATAATTGAAATCTAAACATTTTTCAACGGCATACGCGCTGCGGTTACTTTGGAATCGAACGAGAGCGTTTGTACCAATTTCAAAAGTATTGCGTTACGTTATAGCTGCCTTGCCACACTGAATTGCCACACTGCGGCACTGAGTCACAGTTCATGTGGTCCATAAACCCCAGTGAAGGCCCAACTCCAGTCCAGGCAGCATTGTTAAAAGGCAGATAATATGATTAAGCCCTGAATTTTCGAGGTGTGACACCAGGGGGCTGATGCAGAGACTCTGAGCCAGTATGAGCTACTCCAAAAAGGCTGTTGGGAGATAAAATGTGGACAGAGCACAGCCATGTTGAGAAAGAACACTAGAAAAAACACTTTTCTGTGGTGACTATTCAAGCCTGAGGATTAAAATACACAGGAAATACAATATGAAATGCTTAAGGGCACTTTTATGGAAGCACGTTCGTACCGAGAGTTTAAATCCTTTTCCTAGGTCCAATAGTCCTAGTCTGGAAAAAGGAGAAAATTACATTACAGTACTTGACTATTTATATGAAAACTGCTTCCAAATATTGTAAAGAATTCATTCAGAACAAGGAAACCAAAGCTGTTTATATAATTAAGATCCACTTCATCAGTCATTTCACACTTCAGCTATTTGATAAATTCACGTCTTCTTTCTTAGACATAAGAAATGAACGTGCTGTTCAGATTGATACTTCCTAAAAAACTAACGCAGTACTGACAGTTACACCACACCGCATTTTCTTTCTGGATTTTTCATACTAACTCAAGGAAGTCGTTTCTTTATGATTAAGATCACTGCCAAGACCTGGACCTTGTATGACTAGGAAAGAATAGACAAGTATGTCATAAAGTTTTTAAATTTATTTGTATGTGCATGAGAGATATGCACTAGAGCAAGCATATTTTGTCCAATATTACAGTTAGTTGGTGAAGGATATCTCAGATAAAAATGTAAGTACTCCTGAAATTCACAGTATTAGTGCTCTAGTGTGTTGTACTTGTGGAATTATGACAAATATATTGTTGAAATGTTTCAGATGTTTCAGAACTTGGTGTAATACAACTATACGACTATACAGCTGGGAGAATTATTGCTAAATAGCAGTCATCCAAATGGAGAATTATAACAAAATAAATTGCTTAAATTGGACATGAATAATGGAGTGAGTAGTGGGATATAAATGGTGCATGGTTTCATTTTTAATAATAAATTTCCACTTATTAAAAACAGGTTGAGTATGATTAATTTAAAAATCATGACATTTCTCAGAGCTACAGCTCATACTGGGTGTCAGACTTGAACATAAATGAAATGGATAACACTCTTTTGAAAGTGAAGAAAGTTTGATCATATAACTTACCACTTCCTCTGTTTCATGCTAAGATTTGTTAGGTTCAAATGTTCTCCCAGACAGAGCCACGTTACAAATAGAGATAGAAAAGGGATCCAAGCTCTATTTATGGGGGTGGGGGTGCGTTTCAGGGTGTAGGAGAGACAAAGATGGTAGGAAATGCGTTGCTATAACACATAGTGACAATCATCTCCATGTTTACTGCACATTATGATAGATGTTCCCTTTCTGACTGGCTGAGGTGACAAGGACATACAACGTGCAAGTGAAACCAGTGTTACACCTATCCATCATGGTGATAATGCAGTTAAAATAGGTCATGGCAACTACTTGGCACTAAGCCATTGGGGAAGATGTTGTCTCTGTAGAGAACAGGTAAGTCAGAGAAGCAGCTGTATAATTATGGCACCAATTCAATAAGTTAGAGTTAGTAATGAAATATGTAGCTAAAGAAAGGCTTTAACGCTTGACCTGGGAGATTAAATCATGGTTGCCAACTCCAGTGCCTCCTGAAACTGAATGCTTTTCAGCAGACGAGTCTTTTATGCAAGTCTAAAAGCAACTGAATGCAATAAGTAACATCAGCAGTGAATGTCATCTCATCTTTAGGAAATCCAGTAGGAAGAGTCAGGCTTATGCTGGGGCGCACAGTCATTTAAAAACTTTATCAAAAAATTTTCTAGACAAATTGTAATTGTTGCCAAACATAGTTACAGTATGTACTTGTTGCCTGTTTCTATGAGAAAAACAACAAATCTTATACTAAATACTTTTTTCAAAAAGCACTATAGCTATGATTTCTTATCAGTTAGTATCAGTCGACAGATAAAATATTTGGACAAAATAATGATATACTTATATATAATGTAATACACACAGACTACTTAAAGACCAACACTCTTGCGATCCTGAATCACATTCGGTCAGTGCTTTGAGATCCCCCACTGTTTGGGGTCAGATGTAGTGTTGCTCGGCAACAAATTTTAAAACAAACAGGCAGCCATGGAAGTGATCCCAAAACCTGTTATCAAGGCCCCATTTTCGCACAATTAGGCTCCATTCTGCCTGGCCCCTATCACTCGCCATCTCCTCCTGAGTGCTGAGAGCCTTTTGCCCCTGGTTTCCAAAATAAGTCATCAACAGGCTTCACTCCATGGTACAAGCACGGCGGGAACCCTGTACACAGAACACAAGGAAATACCAGCGACTAAACGGGAGGCTAGTCACATCATCTCCTTACAACGATGCCATCGCTCAGCCCATAATTCTAAAGTCATCTCCCACTCTCCATGACAGACAATGATACTTGACTACAGAGAGCACTGTTACCGGTAGCAGAGGTGGCGGTAATGAAGCAACGCATATAAGAAAGAAGCTGATTAGCGAATTGCTAAAGTAGAAATATCAAGAGCAGTTTATATATTGGAACACTGTCCAAGCATACATATGTCAAAAGATGTACGCAGTGAAAAGATAGCTACAGTACGTCATAATCTCTATTTTGTATCACACGCACTAAGGAGGGTAATATTCTATTGGCAGATATACGGCTTGTTGAGGAGCAGCTTATATATGTCAAAATATGCATCAAGTAGAATTAAATAAAGATACATAAAGGAAGGTATAATCTGTATTTTGTGTCACATGCACGAAGGAGGGGATTGTTCTACTGGCACATTTAATGCTTCGTCAGGGACAGGTTATATATTGGAATACCATCAGAGCATTCGTGTCAAAATATGCACGTGGCACAATTAAATAAAGATAGATAAAGGGAGGTATAATCTGTATTTTGCATCCTATGCACCGAGGAGGGTTGTTATTCAACTGGCAGATATAGTGCAGCAATTGAATTACGTCTGGGGATGTGAGCATGCTCACTGATGATTTAGGTGCAGAATACTGTGGATTAAGAGAGGAGGCCATGCTGCGAGGACTTTAATGCAGGTACCCCTGACTCCCACACAACCTCTTATTTTTATTTTTGTAGGAACCAGTAGCTCCCCAAAGCAGAACCGTGGGGGAATGCAAGGAGCTGGGAGCCTGACTGGATTCCTGTCTCACAGGTCAGGCTGCTTATCTCAACCTGAACATTTGAACCCCAAGTACACTGAGGGCCTATATTCCCATATATATCTGTCTGACCAAAAGAGCCACAAATCTGGCTTTGAGTCTAAAATGCAGGTGAATACATTAGTAATATACTCCAGAGGGGACCATTTTCCTATATTTGGATAGTTTATGGGTCAAATGAAATCCCAGTATTGGTGCTAGTAAATGCCAGAGACAGGAGGCAGGAAGTGAGGAGGGTTATGTCAGAATCGCCGTGGAGACGCCAGCTCCCCTTCACAAACACCGTTTTAAAAATCACTGTACAGGAGCACAGAAGGAAAAGCACTTTTCCTCACCTCACCATCAGCCCTTGGAAGCTCGTTCTTTCCAGATGGCCAAGCAGACACATTGAGTCCCGCTTCCGCAAATGTTCCAGCTCCACTGGTGGGAATGGGAATTATGCAGTGTCTCACAGGGCCAGACTAGCACCGCACAGGGTGTAGGAACCTTATGTCCTTTCCTAAGCGGCTAAATCGCTGTTTTCTGGGCGCGTTGGTCTGTGGCCTTGGGTGACGATGTGAGATGCCCTTAGGGGACACGTGAACTGGGACACATCAATCGGAACACTTTGCAGGGACACATTAAACGAGGTGTGCGGCTCTGTACCCGCGATCGGAAGGTCACCGGTTCACATCCCGTGGATGGCAGGGTGATGTCACCGTTGGGCCCTTGAACGAGGCCCTTAACCCCAGTTGCTCCAGGGACAGGCAGACCCTGCTTTCTCACTTGTATGTTGCTTTGGACAAAAGCATCTGCTAAATGAATGTAATATAAATGGTATTTTCAGAAGACACATGGCAAATCTGATGCCCTGAGACAAGTTGAGCTCAAGAGGACAGATGTTATATCCTGTGCAAGGGGCCATGGCAAATGGGACACTTCAGGGAATATTAATTGAAATATTCAATGAACTTGTGTAAGATTATATTAGTAGAAATGGCTCAGGTTACTGCTGTTATATTTATCGGTTCATTTAAATATCATTTAGAATCTGCTGTTTAAGATTTATGCGTTAAGTTTACCTGTCTGAATTTGGAGAAATTTAGGTGAACTTAGGTGAACCCACAACTTACACTTGCTTTTCCACAGGAAGGCTAGCTTGCATTTCTGAATACGATCCATTTGGGCAGAAGGGGCCTTGTCAGGCAAATCACATCAGTGCAAATCCCTAATCCTGCATCGACGTCTTAAAGATAAAATACCCTTAATGCCTTTTTATAGCAGCCCTGCATTGGAACAATAATGATTCATAACATTAAAAGACAAAGAACATCAGAAAAACGAAAGACTTGCACGTAAAGTATGCAAACAATAAAGGCAGAGTAGTACATACATTAATTAGTCATTCCCATCCCAGTCATTCCCAAGTGAGGATTTTTTCCTCTCCTGCTCACTTATTGCGAATATGCAATATGCACAGGCTAATTAATGTCACCAATTACATCAAACCAGAATGAAAAGCAGGACGTACTGTAGTAGAGATGGATGAAGATGAAGATGGCTAGTAGGAAAATACATTGTAAAGGTAAAGCTTAGCTTGCATTTTCCTTTTCTGAAGTGGGTCCCTTAGTATGATGGAAAAAAACACATGGTGACACTTTACTTGAGGGGGCACAAGTAATATGCCATTATACCTTTAATTATTCATGAGCGAGCTCTTACTTAATGCATTGATTAAACACAAATGTACTTGAAAATTAACTAACTACTAAGGTACCGTATTGTCAAGTGTTACCATATATTCTTTGTGCCCTATCAAGTAAAGTATTACCAAACATATTGTAGCGTCGGTGAGATCTGCTCATCCCAGCATGCCCCGTGAGCGTGTGTAAATAACCCCCGTATGTCATTGTAAATAGCCCTTGTATTTTTGTTGTTCTAGTAGTTGTGATCATAGTTGTATTTCCTTATTGTCGCACATGTGTTTGCTTGTGTCTTGTGTGGACCCTGTCCAATCCTCGCGTGATCTTAGCTTGTATAAATCTCCCACCGTGTATGTACCTTACAGTTCGGTGTCTGAACCTTCCTTCCGTCCATCGCTGCTCTAGTGATGCCTCGGTCTACCTGCTGCTACAATATATTTAAAGATTGATGGGAATTTTTTAAATAATGTTTATCAATAGTTTATTTTGTGGGTAAGTAACATATTTAACTTGTAATAATATAATACGAATGAATCTGCAAAACATTTTAATACCAAGAACTACTTATTTAAAAACTTTACATTTTAGTACAAGTACTAATATTTCACTTTTAAAATACATATTGATCATAACTATTCATGCAAAATTTAACTTAATGTAATATTTTCCCCCATGACCCATCCAGGGTGTACGATCCATCAAGATTTCATAGCTGCTGGGGAGTCTGACCGTCTCACATTGCACAAAGGCCCTATGGTGTTCGGCCAATGAGCCTGAAGACGAAAGTTTCCACGAGTGACGACATGAGTGACGAGGCAATCAGCAAATACAGGAGGGACCTGAGGGAGGCTTAAAATCCACCAGAGCCAGCAAAATGACATGCTTCATGGGGCTGAGTTGAAAGAGAAGAGCTCCAGCAGAAAGACAGAGCTTTCTGCAAAAACTCCTTGGGATGTTTAGTTAGGATGATTAACACAGCAGACCAGAGATAAGAGTAGGACGCCTGCTGATGGTTAGCAAAAAAAGGAGCTGTTGGTTCTTCACTTTAAACCTTTCTACCCTTATATGTGTAATAATGGGCTCTACTGCTTAGGGTATAATTCGGTACAGGGATTGGTAACAATTAATGCTTCTCGTGTGCCATTACAATATATTCATGTTGAGTGACAACAGAATAAGTGTTTACACTGCATAAATTTTTAAAAGAGCTATCGCCATGCGTGCCAAGATATCCGAGACTATTTGCTGAGGTTAAGAGTGTACCATCTCAGTTTCATCCCAGGGTTGCAATTTGAGATAATGGCAGCCTATAGTGGATCTTCAGCCAAACAGCACAAAAACTAGTTGCCTCCCTCCATTTAGAGAATGGGCTGTTCTCCCAGCAAAGAAGCTTGAGAAAGCTCCGTTTATCGGAGTAATAACTAGGTCCAGGTGTGCAGCAAGATTAAAAAACCCAGTGCTTACTTTGTTGGACTAAAGATAGTACCACATAAGCTAGTTTAAAGTCTTATCTGCATGAAGTCAACATAGCGTTACAGTACAGTTCTCTAATGGACAGCTATCTATCCATCCTGTAACCACTTATCCTGGTCAGGATGTTTGGGCCTCTGGAGCTCATTGCAGGCAACATAAGGCACTATGTGGTGGTACAACCTGGATGGTATGCCAGGCCATTATGGGGCTTCAACACTACTGGCAATTTAGAGATGCTAATTAGTTTAACCGCAAATCCTAGGGCTTTGGGAGGAAACCAGAGGGCTCAAAACAAACCTGCACAAGCCACATTTTTTGTATTATTATTTTTAGCATTTTAGCTAATATAAACTGCGATTTTACATATATGTGCTCAAATTAAATGTGTAGGTGAGTTCATGTGTTCTTGGGTAAGGGTCATTTCTGACTTTTTGGTTGTCTTTCTTGGCATTTGTGCGTGACAGTGTGAAACAGTTGATTTGTACCACAGTTAAAATATGCTTGTTTAGAGTTTAGTGCTTTGTTTCGTTACTGGCAATATACCCTATATACGTGGAAATGTTACAGGTTGGGAGATGTGCTAATGGGAAAAGTTCAGCAAAAGTCCAAACTCCCAGACTGTACCCTCAACAAAAGCAAAGGCGGCCAGAATCCATACACAACAAGGAAGTAAACAGAGGTAATAGGTTCAAAAGTTTACCGTTTCTCCTTCGGAATGGCGTCTTAATTTCGTCCCTCCCTACCAATGTGCAAGAATCAGGGGGACTCATTTGCTTCTTTTAATCAACTTGATTGTGGAATAATCTGCAGTGCATACCCAATGAGGCGCCTCAAAAGAGCCGTCGCTTCCATGCGGTATTCTGTGAAGACCTGGAGTACATTGAAACGACTAAACAGGCACCATTTGCATTGTGGGACATTCAGGATTTAGAACCTTAAACAATGGTTATTAACATCACATCAGATAGTGTGAAATCAATTCTCTCACTTGTCAGCCATTCATCTTGGGAACTATTTAAGTGTCACTTTATTGAAAAATATCTGTTCTTGCATTGCACAGCTCCTCTGAAATGGTCTAAATAGCATCTTGAAGATTAAAATGATGGTTTAAGCCTTCTTTTTCATTTCTTTCCCACCTTAGTCTGTTCTTAAACCCTTTTCCGGTCATGATATTTACATTTATTTAATTAGCAGATGCAAGAGAGGCAGTAATACATCACGTCTGGCTTTGAAAAAGTTACACAGGTAGACATGCATTTGTTTATTATCACAAAACCAATACATTTTCTACTGGCATTTGAATGTGCTTTGCCAATACAGGCTCATTCTTTATTTGAAACAGAAAAGCGACATTCTAAACATCTGAGAATGTTTCCCAAGCCCACTGAATCTACGAAAGTTTGTTGCCACACTGTGGGACCGTGTGCGATGGTTTGTGGTTCGGGGTATGGCTCCAGACCAGCTCCCTTCCGAATACACACAGAAAAAACAAATAAATAAATAAACAAAATAAAATGAAAAAGAATAGCTGAACTAGATTTGCAATGTGATGTCCCACAGTTAGGGGAGGGGAGGGATGATCATTTTCATTTACCTTGGATCCTTGTACAGCTGCCCTGAAGTAAATACTGGGAGATGAGAACCATATTTTTCCCAAATAGAATTAGGAATGATGCCTGGAGAACGTTAAAAATAACATAGGGATGAAGGAATTCCAGAGGGTTTTCCATTAAACTCGTGTGACATCTCCGGGGCTGAACTCATCATATGCATCCCCTCCCCCCCCTCAACGCAGTTCATCCCGTTCGAAGCCACTTGCAGTAGGGCTTTCTCAGCCCGTCTGTGTGCAAAGCACGTCAGGCTCTGTTATGATATACTCCAAAATAGCGTAATATTTAGATTGGTTTTGTGTCGGAAGAGACACAACATTACAAATTCCTGGTCCACATTGTTGATGGAGTGAAGGCTGGGAGAGAAAACTATTTAAAGTGCTCTGGTATGTGGTTAGAAGGCCCATTGGGTTGTGTGTATCGTACTGGTCATGCTAAAGACAGCAGCTGGAGAATTACAGTAGTGTGCACTCACCACAACTGAATGAGCTGAAACTCAGCAATTAATCAGAGGTTAACCCGAGAAACCTCACTTGGGATCTTTAATTTGTTGTACCTAAACCTCCTGAAAAAGGACCAAGCACAGCAGAACTAAAAGTAAATATGTTTACGGTATGGCCATGCCAAGGAATTTCTTAGGACGCTGCGGACTACACAGGAAAAGACCAGGGAAACGGGAAGGCAAGAGTTCGCCTGCCACTGAATGCTAGGCTAGGCGCTGAAAGAGGCAGAATCAACAACAAATCACCACAGAAGCTTGAGCTATACTTTCCCTCAGCTGAAATGTGGTGAATCCAAAGTTTTAGTATGACAAACAGCTCCATCAAGCAACAAGTACATACTAAACAACAGCCCCCTGAGTGTGTGGCCTGCAGGTCTTTGGGCACAGGTGCAGTGACTTTTACAGAGGTCAGAGGGATAGTCGAGGCGGGACAGCTGACACAGGAGCAGAATTTCTGAAGAACAGGCAATAAAAACAAAGCAAAACGCAAAGGGCGTCACCTGCCACACGTCTGTAACTCCAGGACCCTCTGCCCAGCTAAGGGCTTTCACGTTTCTGGCAAGGGGGCCCAGCCAGAAGCAGGATATCATGTATTTTACACGCCCCTGACAAGTATTTTGATACCTGTGGCAGACTACGTCCAATCCATCTGTTTTGCATTGTGGCTAATGGGAGTCAACTGTTCGAAAATCATTTCAAGAGCAACGTGCCAGTGGTGCTTTTCGGCACTACTTAACTTTCAGAGTTATGCTACAATTTATCTGTTTATTTGTTCATTTCCCCTTCCCATGACTTGCAGGTATTCTAACATCCCGAAGTACCATTTTTTCATAACGTTTTCTGTAAAAAACAATAAATTTGCCTTTTCACAGAACTATTTTTGACAATTTCAAGACAAAGGTAGAGGTAATTTTCAAATAATTCCACTGGCATTATTTATTGTCCTGTCATCTTAGTTTTACATTTTCTGCACAATATTTCAACAGAAAGGTGGGTATTACGAAAAAGTGGAGAAGAGCTGATCAAATGTTACAAGACCCTGGAAAGGATGTATCGCCTCGCCATTTCAAATGGAATTTAAGACAAATCCAGAGGTACACACTAGGTACACACACTAGGTACACAATACTTTAAACCAGAAACAGGACTCCAGTGCGCGACTTGTGACATAAATACATAACTAGGAGTCAACCACCTTCCATCATTTGTTGTACAGACTTTGTTGGAGTTTGGTAACATTTCAAGATATCACAATTTCAGTAGGTTTGATATATTGGAGACAGTTTATGGCAAGAATATTTCAATAATCGGTATTATTATGCAAGCAAACAAGATTTGTTCTTTTCAGTCAAAGCACACAGTGAGATTAAGGGCAGTCCCATATGCAGAAAGACGTTCAACTCAAAGGGCTGCCATTAAATGTGTATGACAGAGAGTTGATGCCAATACCCTGAGGCCTAATCCTGAAGGGTGTCTCTAAAGGCATCTTTATACTCCTGCATGCCTTACAGTCTTACTGTAAAACATCGACAGAATATGCTGGTTTATTCTCAACTATGTCAGAGGTGCCTGATGACCTATGATTGACCTGCTGCCACACACTGTCTTACCCCAAGATCTCCTAAGAGCTGCGGAGACCTATCCAGATAATCGACTGTGTCGTACCCAGTGTAGCAGCACCCCCCGAACCCCCCAGGTGAGCTCATTTTACACATATTAGATGAGTGTATGCAAATGTACTGTTAAGGTCACGAGTTCGTGGCCCGGGGAAGGCCCAGTGCTGAAAGTCGACGATCTTGCCTGCGGGACGCTTCGCTGCGTTAATGGAAATGCCGATACGTTTCTGCTCACAAGGTTGGCGTAGGTAGGTGCCGTTCTTGCTGTGTATTCATCAACCATCTGATGTAACAGCTGACGCCGCATTTGATGCCAGAGCTTTTCCATGATATGAAATTGGAGTCTATAGCTGATTTGCATATGGCAAAAGAAAACGGCCCAACATTTGGTCGGACATCAGATTCCTATTGGCGGGAGAGACAGCATCTATGGCTTGCACAGTCTAAATGACCCCAGATTGACTGAGCAGCGCTCTCTTAGTTCCTTCAGCCATATTTGGCACCGACGGCTTTGTCATGCTGCGCATTGCTCATTGCTGAGAGGAATGAGGGGATTCATAAGCCAAAGAATAAGCGTTACCCCCCTCAGACGGGACTCCATGTGGTTTCCTGGATTGGTTGCTGAAGTACCTCTTACATTTGGAAGCAACATTTTTGACAGAACACTAAATACTCGATACCATCAGTGTCATAGTGCCCTACATCTCAGTATTAGGTAACAGGAAGTACAGGAAGTGGGGTAGTGAGGAAAGAGTGATTAGAATGCTAGATGGGGCTAGCATGCTCAATCTCCCCTTGATGGTCTACATAACCCAGCTGAAGCTGGCTTTGTGAACCATATCTATAGCCCGCATAAGTCTTTTGGTTATTAATACATTTTTTTGAGTGACGGGTCTTGGGTGAGTGGCTAAGGCACCTACCATACAGATACAGCTAACTGTAGTATTGAGATCTTGAGTTTATTGAGTCTGGAGATCTTATTATTAATTTCCACTGAAAGGTACCGACCTTTGCATTATGACCTACCATTACCAGAAGTTCCAAATCTCATAGAAGGAAAAATCTCCACTTAAGGGTGTTATGTGCCATCTTAGGGGCTCTATAAGGGCTCATTTAGTCTGGGGAGATTTTGCAGTTGTTTAAGAAGAGATTTATCTTTTAAAGGGGTGATTCATCAGCTCTGTCGGCCCACCAACGCTGCAGGAAACTTTAGCTTGACAGAAAGCATGTCATCTTGTGTCTTAACCCGGTGCAAGTGATATTCTGTTATCTTTTCAGAAATTCCACTGAAATGCATCAGTTTTCCCCCCAAAGTGCAGCGCAGGGTAAATTTTCACTGCTTCATCCGGTTCTTACTCTGCATAGCTATGTATATTGGATGTCACCTTTTAAGCTGACAGACAAACAAAGAGATTAACTGTATTTGCAGACATCATGATCCCGCAACTGCCAGGCTCATCCCACCTTGCCTTATAAGCAGGGAAAGAGGTACGGACAATTACCTCTTACAGTAACATATCAAGGTACAGAAAGGTCTGATGGTAACATGCAGAGTATTGCATTTGGGACCAAGTGCTGCTTCAACAAAAGCAGAAACAACCATGATCTGCACCCACAGTGGAATTTCTTCTTTTCACTTCAGTCTTACTACAGGATTGTTACATTTGATATTTTTTTCCTTATGCTACTGAGAAGAAGCCTTCAAGACCATATGCCCAATCTGGAATACATTCCTGTACCAATGACATCACTAGGTCTAACCACATGGGTGTCCTTGAAGGAAATGCTGAACGTGTTGAAGATGCTGCAACAGCCATAGGCTGTAAATATGTAGAGATGTTCTTAATTTCCCAGTATTTCATTCTCTTCATTGTTGAATTGAAAAGTCATTAAAATCCCACCTGACTGCATAAAAACTGAAGGGAACAATTTCCAATTTTGATTTATCATCCATATTTATCTCCTCTTTAATGAGCCAACATTAAATAACATTAATATATTTCCATTTCTGATTATTAATATGCAAATATACTTCCCTGCAGAAAAATAAATATCACATGAGCAGTATCACGAAGAATTCTAAATTATATTACAGCAAAATCCTGAGAAGGTATTGTGAGGGTCTACAACTAATAGTATGCTTATTCTTTGGTTATTAAGTAAATTCTAACATTTTTGTTGGTTGTGAACAGCCCCTATTTTTTGTTCTGTAAAGAAGAAGCAATTCCAAGTAACTGTTATGTGTGTAGTGTACATAACCCACCTCATAACGTTTAACTACAAACACAGGCCATTATTTTCAGACGTGTTCTGTCATGCACTGCATCATTGTTCTCTCACCCACTACCTTATTCGACCATCTGAAAAGCCCGAAAAAGATGTTTGAGTTCAACAGTCAGCTACAACACTACTGTTTGGGATCTAGTAAAGCCGAGCTTTACAGTGACATCCCAGCCAACATTTTTCCAGGGATCGGCGGTAAGCGTTACCATTGGACCCTGGCAGGTGTGGAAATTTTAATGCAACGGGCACAAATAGCTGTATTATCAAATGTACCTTAACTTCTCCTTCAGTCTGCCCAGCTTCCGTTAGCTTTTGGCATCCCTGCTGTTCCATTACCAGCAACTGTACTCATTAACTGGTAACCCTTTTACCAGCATTTCAACCAGCTCATAACTGAGGACAAAGCACAGTAACTATTCCACAGTATTTACAGCATGATACAAATAAATTAGGGCTGGAACTCGAAGAAAAAAAAAAAGAATTAATCACAGATTACTGTCATTATCATGAGCTCACTACTGTGTTATTAATTTTCTCTAATTTCTAAAATTAGTTAATCAGCTTTACTGTTACCATTTATTTCTGCAATAAACAAAAGTATCTCATCAAATCCAGCGGAGGAGTTACTGAGATGAGAAAAGATGACAAAGTTAACAAAATTATAGCAAATTCAGCAAAAATATACATCTTGTCATGCAATTTGTTTTGTGGATTAAAGGTGAAATAAAGAATAAAGAATATGGAATAAAGGTGAAAGATTTACAAACAGTTTATGTAGTTTTGTATTACTGATTCTTGGGTACCTATTTGGGGGAAATGGTTAAAAAAAATCAGATGAGAGCAACAAATTACATAAATGTTAATATCCCTAAAAAGTTAAGATAATGTCAATTGCTCTACACAAAAAAATGAACAGGCGATTTCCACTATTGTTATGCTTGAAATATCAGTCGCTTAATGACCTAGTCGTAGGAATGGAATTCGGTCATTAAGTGAGGAGTGCCTGTATAGGTCTCTTAAAATCTATGCTCATACTATTCTCCTTTTTGGGCAACAAAATCAGGCATGCATTAATGCAATCGAGGAAACAATAATGTGTTATGACAGCATTAATGCAATGTGTTAACGAGATAAATTTTCTGGCATAAAATAAATTTAGAAAATATCTCTAATAATCATACAAGTCAAATATATGTATTTGTTGACTCCACCACTAGCACACCATCCTTCGGTAATCAATACCCCGTTAAGTTATTTTAACTAATTACATGAATCAATTGAGCAAGTTGGTGATGAAATTTAACAAGGATATAGAATGGCTGGGGTGGCCCTGAGGAGAGGTTTGGGAATGAAAGTCATCCAACAAAAATATCAGAAACTTTCTGGAGAACAGGAGAAAATTTCATTATTTTTTATTGTGTTATTGCTCATTTGCATCTAATCTGATGATAAAGTGTGATGTTTTCTGAGCTAATATACACTTAGTACCCAGACGAAGAGCTTGAAACATTTTCTTTGACTTCCTAAGACTTTTGTACAGTAGTATGTATGGTCTGTAGTTCAGTGGGAATTTTTTTTTATAGTTGAATGTATAGTGTAACATTGAGTTTTAGGACACAGCATATAGCTGACTAGGTCAACTAGCCAGGGGTGCGTTTCCCAAAAGCATAACTACGTTAGCAGCTTGTGTAGTTTGAACTATACAGGTACAATGCTGGTGTTTCCCGAAACCATAGCCCGAACTATGGAGGTAACGATGTTGTGAACTTAAGTACCTAATAAACGATGGATAAACCTAGGTAACGGTGTTGTGAAAGTAGGATCCATCGTTAAGTGACACAGGTCGACAAACGTTCAGAAACACTGTCGTTAAGTTGTGAAGTTTGAACCACAGTGCCCAGGCTGTAGTTGAAGCTTAGTTCTGGGTGACTATGTCATTGATGGTGGAAAATGCAGTCGATGGAGGGTAGTCACCATGTAAGTGAGGCGAAAATATTAAAAATCCTGCTGTACAAATATCCATAATGTCAAGTGCTTTGAAAATGCAGTTGTAAGAGTACTTTTTATGTATTTCTCTGTTCATGAGTATGATATGATTGGAGAAGATGATGTTTACCCGCCATGTTTGTGCTATATGGTAGAATTAATTACATTGATAAATATATATTTAGGATTGCACAATTATGCCATCGCAATATCACATTGTCTAATATTGCAATATTTATGAAGCCAAAAAGGAGATGACATCACCCGAAATAAACTATTGCCAATAGAACTTATCTAACAATAACGTGTGTCTAGTAAGCTGGTGGTGTTGTCGTCAGTTGTTTCAACAGACAAAGCAATACCAACAAGCACGATATGATTATTATGCACGTGCACGTCGCAATGACTATACTGAAACGATTTTTCAGCTCTTACGTCCACACAATATTAAATAGGAAAAAACACGGGAGCAAAGCAAATAAAAGACTGGGAAATTAATGGCAAAAAACTGAATCACTTTCACAATAGCTGTGAAGGTGAGAAATTTGGTATACCATGGTGGGTGTTTAGTGCACCCATCAATCTCACTGAGCCACTAAGGATGCATAAATAGGGGTGGATCAGGAACTTATGAGTGTTTATAGTGTGATTAAAATAATAAAATAAAAAGTAAAATAAACGTAATTACACATAGAGCCGATGTCACTAAATGCATTGTAGCATAATAGTAATAGTTATTTTTTTCCTCTACAAGAAGCATCATACAAGTATCATTACTATGAACCTATCGCTATTTTTGAGTTTTTCATACAATTGTTGGTGTTATATGACTGACCCAATAAATTTATAATGTAATATCGGTGTAACTGTCATATTTCTAATCATATTACGAGGTTTGTGAATTTATGCTCATGGCCTGCTGTGAGAGTCAGACCAGTCACCTCTAGAACCATTATAGTTCAAACTATGGTGGTTCGAACTAACGTGGTTCAAACTACTGTGGTACTGTTTTGGGAAACAGTTGTACTTCGGATGTTAGCTAGTTTGAACTAATGTAGAATGCTAACTTCCATCACTGTGTGGGAAACGCACCCCAGGTCTGCTAGCTGGAGAGAATTTTGTTTTTGTTGAAGGGAAAGCTGCAGTAACTAAAATTAACTAGCACAAATGAATTGTGAAGGGAGGGCAGTTTAGGAATCACTAATATCAACAACAGGAAGGTCGACATGAGCCGTCTTAATTGACATTCAGATCTGAATATCCCTTGTAGAGTTTTTAAGTCTATTTTGAAGCTGGTCTCACTTTAATTTTCACTGCATTATACATAATCAAGTCCCACAGCACTTACAATCTAAAATCACTAGGAAAATCCATTTTTTCCTGACTGTCCAATCAGTTTTTCTTTTGCGAAATAGAAAAGCTCAACACAATACTCTTTCACTGGCATGCTGTGATGGTAAGGAACAATACTCAACAGCTACTTTATTAGGTACATCTGCTCCTTAACCCAAAGTCTGCTCCTCCACACAGCAAATCATGTGGCTGCAACAGAATATATACAACATGCACACCAGGGTCAAGGGGTTCAGTTACAGTGCAGCTAAGCATTGGAGCAGCAAAGGCGCATGATCTAAGTGACTTTAAATGTGGTATGACCGTTGGTTCCAGATGTGGTGGTTCAACATCTCAGAAACAGCCACCCTACTGGGGTTCTCATATGTGCTAAGGCGTCTAGAGTTTACAGGGATTGGTGTGATGAACAAAAAACATCCAGTCAGTGGCAGATCTGTTGCCGAAAACACCTTGTTAATAAAAGAGACCAGAGGAGAATGGCTCGTTAAAGCTAACAGGACGGCCGCAAATGCTAAAAGTAACAGCTCAGCATAAATGCTGTATGCGAAATGTCATCTCAAAATGAACAAACTGTCAGCCCTTGAAGAGGTTCTGGAAAGAAAACAGGGTCATACCTGCCACTATGATGGGGTACCTAATAAAGTATAATAGGTCATTTTATAGTGATTTTTGTTGATTAAACCAAAGTTTTAATAACAAAAATGTTTACATCGATCCATACCCATCAAGCTTGGGTCCATCCCAGAAAGTAAAGGGCACAAGGCACCCAGGACTCTATCACGGGGCACACGCTATGAGCTAACTGTGTTTTTGGACCACAGCAGGGGCCATTTCACAAAGCAGGATTTCTTGCTTAGCCGGATAACTTGTCAGATTTCAGGTAGTCTAGGTTAAATGGACTTTATCCTCGTTCACGTACATTTAGCCTAGACTACCTTAAATTCAACATGTTATCCAGATAAACAAGAAATCCTGCTTTATGAAACAGGTCCCAGGACACCAGAGTACTCACAGAAACACAAGGAGAACATGCTACCTCCACACATACAGCTGGAGGTGGAAATGGAACCCCCAGCCCTGGAGGTATGAGACTACCCATTGAGCTACTGTGCCTCCCCAGCATTTATATGCTATAGGTCTGCACAAAATGTAAAGAAGATTACCATTTATATACCACAGCAAACTGGCAGCTATGACAACGTAGATAAAGAAATAGCTGGTTGGACCCAAATAAATGTGGATAAGCTTCAGAGTAGTGGAAAAACTGTGAAACCATAAGTCATTTTTGGTGACTTACATCTCCAAGGCAAAGTTTCCACCTTGTATAAGATTTATCTATAAATATTATTCATTCCTTCAGCCCTTCGCACCCCTGTAGAGTAATTTATAACACACAAAACAAGCCTGCTAAATCAGCTATGGTACCTTGGTGTTTGCAAGATCCCCATTTGTCAGCTATAGTATGGAAAGCAGCATTTGGTGAGGTGTGAATAGCACCCTTCAAACTCTTTAAAGTAGATTTTGGAAAAAGGTCAGGAGAGAGCCATCACACCTCACTGTCTTGGGCAACTAGTTGCACAGACTGTCACATGATCTACGTGGTTCTTTAACGATGTGTCCGATGCCCAGCAGATGAAGTGAGGGAGATTATGCAGGAGCCATAATGAATGACCAAAAATACACTACAAGTCTCTGCAGATCCTATTGATGAGAAAGAACATTGTTGTGATTAAGTAAAGTGGAAAAGAGCTGCAGAAGATGGTTAATTTTAATGGTTAAGCCCACACTGACTGAAGATGAATTCATTACATAAAACCAATAAGGAAATCATGATTCGTTGGGTGAAGGAAGATTCTGGATATTTCCATTCAGAATTCGGTCACCTTCTGACCCATATTTTGCAAAGTTCAATCTCTAGTGACATCAGGTCTCAGGAATATGTGGTCCACAAATTGACAGATTAGATGAATATGCATATATAGATAGCTTGTTCTATTGCAAGTCTTTCAACAAAAAGCCATGTTGTTAAAATGGGAAGTTAGACCTAGAACCTTACATAATATGTTCTTCCACTTCCCTCCAGCAGAGGCCACTCTAAAGACACCTCCTCTTCACAATGGAGTGTGTGTGTGTGGATGTGTGTGTGTGTGTGTGCGTGTGTGTGTGTGTGTGGATGGTTGAGTATGAAGGAGAAATAAGTCAGCAGAAACCAATGAAAAACAACACATATAATGCTAGCTAGAGCAAAAAAGATTATTACAGGTTAGATAGTGAGTAACCTCACCATCTCACCTCAAAATTATGCTGAGGATGCTTTTGAGCACACTGCCTAATGACACGTAACGAAAGCAGTAAAAATCTCAAATATGTGCTTAGCTCAATTTGTCCTATTACATAAACTACCGGCAGCTTAAATAAGTAAGAAGATTCCTTGTTGACATGTTTATTGCTTAAATTGTTGGGTACAAACCTAGAGACTTCTACAGCAACTAACAAAAACCACCTACATAGAAATAATATATAATAAACAAGAACAGAAAAAAATTACCTTAAAAAAGAAGACTGCACTGGAATGAGTAATTGTGCTCAAAGAGTTTTACCACCGCACTGTGAGGACATATCTTTTAAAGTCGCAATAGCGAAATGTACGCAAATTCATCATAAAACACTGCTCAAGCAATCTTTAGTTTTTAGTGTTCAAAGTACTTCGTTTTGTCTAAATGTGCATTAGTTGCTGAATTGTTTTTATAGTATTAAATAGAGAAGAGAAGCCTGGAATCCTATGCCGGCTGTATCTCGACATATGCCCTGTGTTTCCTGAGATAGTTTCCAGACTTGCTGCAACCTTTCAGTAGATAAGGGGTTCTGGAAAACAGAACGAGAAAATAACTTTAAGATGCTCCAGTCCAAGACAAACTTGAAAATGGCAAGCGTCTTAAAAAGCACATAAATGTCTAACAAGATCTGTGGCATGTAATACTTGACTGATCAATAAATTTCTAAATAAAATACAGACTGGAAACCATGTGGCATTAATATACTAAAATCAAAATAAAGGGCAGTTTTTAATTAAGCTTTTTTTCCCCTCAGATTAAGGGAAAATCATATTACGTATGCTACACTAGCATACTGAGATAAAGCACCAGCTTAAAATATTTTAATGTTATTATTGTTGACTCCAATACATTGATCGACCACTCAATAAACATAAATGGCTAATTCATATATCAGGATCATTGCATGAGTCATTCCTCTAAATCCCTCACTGGAAGCCTGTCTTACTCATTGTTCATGTCCCTGGTAATGTAAACATCCACCATGAGTTACATTGCTCACACTAAATTCTATATTGCTTTGACGTAAGTATAACCAGCATTAAATGTAAATAATAAACAACTGAGTAGGATTGTAAGACCTCAGATGTCTTTAACTCTAAAAAGCTGGGAGGTGGGGGGGGGGATGATAAGTCAGCATCTCGCCCTGGTGAGAGCACTTCCCAAAGTGCAGACAAAGGAAGGTGCAGCTGTGATTGAGGGTGGAACAGAGAGGAGCAGAGAGGGTAGAGCAGAGTGGGGCAGGTCTAATCAGGTCTTATCTGGCTCCACAGCATTTCATGGTTGTTTGAAACAAGTGGACCATGCTACTCTGCACGATCATTAGGATTTTTATCTGGAAAAAGTTTCCATGATTCATTGGGGGTTAGAGGTGCTCAGGAGGTAGGGAGGTTACTTTAATTACACCTTATAACTGCCACACATTTAATCTGCTCAGTCTTTGCTTGTTGCTCCACTGATTTAGGGCCACTTAAATGCTGACTTAAATGTAGAATCTCTGAGGTATTCAACTGTAATTTAATTTTAAAAGATCTTTCAAGTAAAAGCAATGTTCGTGGCAACTGGGTAATTCAACTGCTACTGTCATAACTTCCCAAACGTAGTCATAATTGAGTGAAAATCATTTAAACACAAGTTGAAGAATAAAACAAAAATAGCTGCTTCATGATGTACTTAGCTGTGGTGCCGTGTGGCACTAATTATGTATTATGATTTATATTCTTGCATTCTCGCTGCGAAGCTTCAACAAGCCATCTTAAAGAGGTTTAAGCTCGTCTAAAGTGCACAAGGTCTCATCATACAGATTTAAAAATTAATAAACATCCAAATATTTCCCATAACTGCTTATTTAGTACATGGTACAAGGCACACAGAGTGAGCATTTTAGTGATGCACAGTCATCTAACCTCATCTTCAGAGTGCAAGGACAATGGAAGAAAAGCAGGCGAATGGAGCCAGGTGCGGGATTGAAACCCACAGGCCTGTAGGGGTGAATCGGCAGGGCTCATCAGAGCCACCCTTTTAAACAAACATATGAAAGGGTGTCTTCCTGAAAATTATACATTTATGCCCTCTACCCAGTCATGAGTTCATGAAAAAACATGTCTCACAGGTACATCATAAATTAATATGACTACTGTTTGTCTTTTTATATGTGACATAAAAGAGATAAGAACATACTTCTCTCTGAAAAGAAACAAAGGATTTGCCCATTTCCTAAGTAAATCATGAATGAGTTCTCACACTATACATTACATGAGAAACATGCAAGACAGGACGGCTGAAATTCATGAAGCTCTGTAAACAGCAAAAATGCCCCCAAAAGACCCCCTTTCTGAAAAGATATACAGCAACGGCACAATCACACCTCACAGTTTCAATGACACTTTTGTTAATGTTTTAACCTTTCAGGGGACATACTGTAAAAAAAAGTCAAATTCACTATGATAAAGAGTGTGCTTGAGTGATGTGTTTGTAACTTTGTTTAATCGTTGTCTGGGCCTCTTGGGGAAAATGCACATAGCCGTACTGCACAAGTGTAAATATTTTAACACTGTCAGTGAGAGATTGGACTGTGATTGTGTGTCTTCGGGATTAAGTGAGTTAATGTGAACAAACAAATCCGCTTCACTTTTCTAAGGTACTCTTTAAAAAGCACATTAAGATTCACATACCCCAAAACAGCCAGCAAGGCTACAGGCCACTGTAGTAACTGGAACCAAATATTGAAAGGATTCCTAGATTCATATGTATATCAAGTTCGTTTTTTAACTGCTGACTGATCAGAAAGATGTTTGTGGCCATTTGATGCTAAGTGCGGTAAAGTGATCACACATAGGAGGCTGTGGACCAATAAGAAAGCAGGGTGCTGACTGGGATCTGCCCCCATAATGAGGCAGGCTTTAATGATATGCACACTGGGGAATGTCTTATGGGACTTCCTGGGCTCTTTCAAGCTGCACACAATGTTGTTCTAGAAGTAATTATGGATGATTGCACTTTTTTTAAAAAAAAAAAAAAGGTGTCTTTATTTTAACAGATATTTCCTGTCTGAGAATGCAATAGCTTAGTCAGAAACTAATCACAAAAATAAGTAATGCTGCAGACTTTTTAAATTTGGTACATTAGGTGTAAAAATAAATTAATACAAATTCAAATAATACAGAAAAAAACGGGTGATTTCGTCCCTGTAAAGGCATTTCATTTTACAAAATCAGTTCTGCAGCTGTCTTCTGGTCTTCAGACCAACTTCAGGGTTTTTCTTGTTTTTCGTGTGTATATTTAGACGTAAAGCATGATGGTGGACGATCTGCATGTCCTTCAGCGACACTCTGACGACCTCCATTCACAACATGCCTGGAACGCGTGGCAGTCGGGCGAGCCCGGCTTTATCTTGTTTAAACTGCTGTTTCGTCGGGCCCCGTGGGGGCCCCAGCTGTTAGTTCTGGTTGTCCCGGTAGTAACCCCCCCCCGCCCCCCCCCCCCCCCCCCCCCCCCCCCCCCCCCCCCCCCCCGCCGAGGGGGGGCGCGGGGGCCACACACCACACCC
>JAODKC010000038.1:8184789-8213362 GCA_026777985.1 Mormyrops attenuatus
AGGTCTGCTGACACTCTGGTCCCTAAAGCAAGCGGTTCCTGGAAGAGATCTCTGTCTGTAACCAGAACCCAGCGAATACCCGGCACAATATTTTTATCTCAGACCTGGCATCGCGGACTCGCAGACTTTGCCACGGAAAGGGGCAGAATGCAGCAGGGGCACATGGACGCGGGGTGGCAGCTCACTTCCTGCCACTGGAGAAAGTTGGCCCTCTCGTAATCTGTGCGTAATCCGACCCCTTTCTGACACCTCCTGCGGGACGAACATTGATGGAGCCCCTTTCGGTTTCCAGCCTCAGCTTATCACACCGGCTCAGCAAACCACTAGAATGTCCTCAGAGATGTGCTCTCCAGATGAACGTCTTTTCTCACCCTTGTTTTGGGACTATCAGTGACACATCTAAAATAATAGGGACGGATTATCAAAATGACAACCAAACCACGGACAAAGATTTAGAGATGATCAGGGGGCAGCAGGAACAGCACTTGTTTGACACACCAGCATTTTTTGAACATCTGAAGACATACAGATGTTTATATTACAAAGAGAATGCCCCCATCCTCCACATATACAAATATATATATATATATATATATATATATATATATGCTTACTGAGATAAATCTGGGATTTAGTGATTTTTGTCAGATGGAAAGATATTTACAGCAGGAAACTAGAACACCAAATGTTTCCGATTATCATTTAAGGAGTGTGCTAGATCATTTAAAAACCTGGGAGCTCAGAGAAAGGTTTCACTTCTAGTAATGGTGCACAGATCTGGGCATACATCAGCAAATTTGATGGGTTTCGTCTCTGGTTTGTCTCCACATAAATTCTGCTGTCAAACATTCATCAGTCTAAATAAACTTTTCTTTGACCCTCAGAGACACCAACACTGTAACTCACGGTGGATGGGGATAATTTTCAATAGCAAAAACAGCTTCTATACAGTATATCTGATGTGGGTGGTGCTTGTACATTTCAGAACTAAAAAACCCAGACTGTGATGCTACTGCGAAGATGATGTAGTTTGAGCAGATCATTTCTAGGTTTATTTTACATAAGCAATGCTAAGTATACATCACATCAAGGAGAGTACAGAGACTGACGACTAACCCTGGTCTATCCCCATAGTCTACAATAAGTCTCTATTATTGTATTATTTCCTATCTGACAATTTCATTGAAATCATCACACAGAGAAAACCCTGACAGAAATGAGACCACTGATGCCAAATGCTTCAGCCTGGCTTATGTTCTAATTTGAACAGCTTAGGGAAGCCATTGCAACACCATTTAAAATAGAAGGGATCAAATCATTTCCAACAGATGACACTATCAGGGTGTTTCTTTTTATTCTTCAAGGACACTTGATCCAGGGGAACTTTTTCTTACCTTTTGGAATCAGCTTTAATTTCACATATCTCATGTTATAGTACCTTATTTTAATTTCTCTTTCTTACAAATGAGTGTCACTTTTTCCATTTCATACATCTCTGTAATGCTGACTCTATCATCTCACCACAGAAAAAACAATACACATTTATATATGCGACATAACTATTTGATTTTAAAACTCTTCTTTAAATCCGCAATGAAATTCTAGAGACCATTTTAATACGCAGCAAACACGAATGCCCATCTCCTCAGAATCAAGGATTTGCCTGGATGATTCCAAGATCGTGGAACCTGAAAAACATGCCGTCAATCATTTTAACCTATGGAAGAATCCTGCATATGTTAAAGTTGACAGCTGGATCTTTCTCACGCAGAAACAGTGAAAAGATATATTTATAGGGGGAAAAAAACGTATTTGACCTTACATTCAAGTCTTATTAAAAAAATATAGACTACTGTGGGCTTTTGACAGGCGGAACAATGCAGTGACATTTTTGGTAATGGACTGGACACGGGGAAAGGAAAAAAAACATAAAACATAGCCAGGGCACCGAAAGGAAACGTACTGATGTCTTGTGCTACATTGTATCTGTCTCCTAAACGTCGCCTCTTCCGGTTTCTTATTATCTGACCATGTTTCGTGTGACACCGGGTGCTATGTGGCGGGCCGGAATGCTTGATTTTCATCGCTTATCTTATGATCGCCTGTCACCTCAGTGAATCCCCTCCCCCCCCACACACACAAAAGGGGAATGGGGTTTTCCTTGTCACGCTGTGCCAAGCGCCAATGAGCCGCGGCTTCGCTTGCCAGCAGAGAGGCCCTTTCACCGTGCGACTCAGGAGGCCTGGTTTCGACGCGCCACAGCTTTCTGAGCAGAGCTGGGTGGCCCAGGAGAGGAGGGACACATTATAGGAGTCTGTGTCTGAATGGAGGCCTGAGTCAGACCACATGCTTGAGGACACTCTCCACTGTATCTACTCTAAGTGCAGTTAAAGGAGCCTCACACACATTCTTCCCCAGAGCGTCTGAAATATCAGCTATTGTGATGGTAATTTTGGGATGTCAGGTCAGACACATCAACAGCACCCACTACACATGAAGCGGGATGAGGGTGGCAAATACTTCCAAAAGGGACTTTTCTGACACCACCCCCACCTCGCCCCCCCAAATTCCACCCCATCAACTGAAAGCAATTAATAGGACGTACCTTACAGGACCGGTTCCACATGGTCACACCATTTCTTTGGCACAATAGCGCAGCACATTCCTAGTTCACGGAACAGCGTGTTGACAAGCCAGAGTGTGGGCTGACTGACCGAATACCCATTGTTTTTAAACGGATTTACACATTCTCAGGGGACTGACGTGTCACACTCGAGTGAACAACCTTTTCATTTAGCTACGCTGGAAAATACCGTCACGAAAATCCAGTTTGTTGGATTCTCATTATGTCACCATGCTTCCTCTACACAGCTCCAAATGCAACATCCAAACCAGAGCAAATGCACAACACATGTGCGACATACATGCTACTATATCCCAAAATATTATGCTAACCCAAAACACAGAATAATACCAAAATAACAATTTTTAAATATTATTTTCAATACACATCTGGTGAATTTAACAAAACCCTTCTTAAAAGACAAGATAGTTACTGTGATAAATCCAGCTATAAGAGTAAATGTTGTAGTACATCTCGAAACTTTAACCAGCTACCTTTTCACCAGCCCAAATAAAAACTCTAAAACCCTCTGACCTGTTCTGACCAAATTTTCAGGTCTCACATAATCCCATCTAAGCTTATCTTCATCTTCTTTAAGCCACCGGCTGGAATCTAATCTTAAAATGCCCATTAGTAAACCGATAAAAGTCTACATTATGTAGGTATAACTAAGCCCTCTTGATAGATAATGGCATCCAGGCATGAATGTTTCTATCAGTTTACTTGTATTGTCATGGTATAACATCAACTGCACTGTGTTTCTATTAGATACTACAAAGAATTGTTGTTTGTGACTGGGACGTCATTGAACATACCTGTGTTGAACGTAGCCAGGTCTCACATTTCAAGCTAATAACAAAAGTGATGTAGCTATTTGTTATTTCAATGAGTTTCACATTTAGATGTTTGAACTGAAATCTTCCAGTACTGATGTCAGTCAAATCATGTGACAGTGATAATATATCTTGGTTTTCTCGTGTGATTAAGAAGTGATTCCGAACACCTTTCTGCTCTATTGAGCTATAGGGCTCGTTCGTAACGTCAAACTGTGATGGGCCCAGGCAAATTCATTAGGACTGTTTGCCGACAGCTGGACGAGATGGCTTTTTGATTGCTGTTTAGGTTATTGATCCCAGAAGCTCATGAAGTAAGCTCAGTGTGGGGGGTCCAAGTGACTCAGTGGTTATATCACAAGCTAGTAATTTGTTCCATAGTCAGCGTTAGCGTTCGCCGAAAGACGGCCCTACTTAACACGCAGTGAGTTTTCTCAAGCTGCTAGATTTCGTCTTGGCGGCCTGACTGCTGAATTATGAAGCGGCTATAATTTTATTACAAAGTAACCTACACATCTGGAAAATATTGCGCTGCAGAAAAGCCAAGTGAATAAGAAGACAATGGAAAACCTGTGACAATGGCACACAAGTCCACATTCAAATATTTTGGTCTCCAAGCAATTAAACAAGAGAATCTAGAATACATGTGCACAGAACATGACACGGCAGATATTTTCGTAGCTGACAATTACGCGCAGGAGAGATGCGGAGCTACAGCGGATGAATATTTTTGCAAGAGATGTAGCTCAGATGGATATATTCACAGTGAAATCCAAGACAGTGTCAAAAACAGTCTAAAAATACAGAACAAAAAAAAAGAGAAGTCATGGTCTTACTGTCGTTCTTAAGGAGCTACAGCCCTGGTAGTTGACTGGTATAGTGGTATTTAGTTCTTGGTCTTGCTGCAAATAACATGGAGTGATGATTCGGCACAGATTAGATTTTCTTTTGAGAGTTCTCTAATCACGCTTCCAGATCAGTGTCAGTCAACTACAGGCTCCTGCAGTGTGACTAACGTAATTTATATTTGTGTCTCGGTACTGATTGCATTTACCGCAGTTTGTCAGTGTACTGTCTAACCCATCTTTTGGTTTTAAACTCATATCTGATATGGTTTGGGCAAAAAAAGAGGGCTGGTCTGAAAAACAAGACGTCATAGGACGATGGACGCAGGGATCTTATTGTTGCTTTGGGTGGAGTGTGTGTGTGTGTGGGGGGGGGGGGGTTGGATTTTGTTAGTTTTTCAATTAAGGAACATGGCAGTTGGAGGAATGTTCATACTGTGCACATGTGGTCTGAAATGCACCCCCCAAAGTTCTGAAGTGGCTGCCCATTACACTGGGCATAAATCATGAACGAGGAGCGTGACCAAAGAAACATGTTTATGTCCCAGTTTTGTCTGTCTCTGCTTGCTGACATACTGATCAGTTGAGCATGAAAAAGAGCAAAGCCTGAGAGTGGACTGGATCGTAAGGATGGGAAATGGCCAGATGATTTTAGGATTAATTGGACTACCCACACATCTTTACCTAGTTCTGTGATTTAGCCCCATTGCTCCTGTCACAGTATACGCACGGTTAACCTAAAGCTGCAAAAACGTAAGCTGATTTTAAAAAAAGGCACAGATAATTTGTAACACATTAACATGGAAATCAAGCTTTGATATTCTGCCCACATTTCCAACAGCTATGACCTGGCATTCTGCAATAGCGCAGCGAGATGAATGTCCATGCCTTCTGTTCTTCCCGCTGAGATTTTCCTGGCATCTAATAATATATTTTTTCAGATATGCTCAAGCACCTCCTTACTATTTTCATGTGCTTAGACACGCTTTACTTTCAGAGTTTCTCAGGCCTTGTAAGGCCTTCCAGGACTCCGCAATTGATTGCTTAACTCATGCAAGTGGACTGGTTCTCATCTCCTAATTTCCAGGGTGTATTGATTTCTTGCATAACACATTTCTTTTCTTCTTCTTCTTTTTAGAGTTTCACAAAAACCTGGAGGAGAGAAACTAAGATTCCCCTCTATCATTTGTGCACCGTGTTAAAGAAGGCAGACCGTGGAGTGAGTGTGTAACTATGACCAAACGCGACACCATTAAGGACTTACGTCACCATGGTGAACCCGCTCCCTCTGTTAAAACAATAATACAGACGTGTCAGCTTCACTTATCCTGAAAACAAAACATCCAGCCACTACGGATAAGCCCTGCGTTGACATATAATGTAGATATTTTCAGTTTTATTTACAGTGTCAAATATGACTCACGGACAAGGGAGAGATCTTTGTCATCAACAGGTTTCGTGTCGGTCATCCTCGGCGGCTTGTTTTTCCTGCCCAGATGTCCCACCTGAGATCTCCGCTCCTATGGGGAGTGTCAGGGTCTCTCCCAGCACCACCAAGCAGCTTTGCAAGCCCAAATCAACAGACGTACATTTTGTTTGCAGTTTTCATCACTAATTCCCCTCACCAACCACAGTAACTAAAGTAACACACAATTTTTTTGCAAGCCTGCCAAGACTGTGAAATCAGATGCTGGTGTTTCATTTAGAAGATAGTCATAGATAGTCATATAGTTTTCTTGTAGCTATGAGTAAACAGAACAAATGCAGATATATATATATATCACAAATATAACAAGAATTCCTCAATATCCTTGAAATGCCACTATATATATATATATATATATATATATATATGTACATATATATATATATATGTATGTTTTGTCTGGCACTTTCTCCTGCAGTGGCATTTCAAAGATATTGAGGAATTCTTGTCGTATTTGTGCTAGCACTATGCCTGCAATGGAATTTATTCAGTTCCTGTAGCTCAACAAATAGAGCACTATGCTGACAAGGTGGAGGTCAGGGGTCCAAATGCCAGAGAGCACCCATCAGTCATAACCCTTCCCTCTCTTATAATAGAGGTGTTCATGTTTTCTCTCCTGGACGATGGATAAAGACCCATAGTTGACATTTTGTTTGATATGTGTCAATGCGAAAGATGTGCTTAGCTGGTAACACGGGTCTGCTGTTTGCAGTTAATGACAAATAAAGACTACATGAAGTTTCACCTTCTCTTTCACAAGCACAACAGGTTGTTCATAATCTTGAACTTCAACAGACGATGGGGAATAACATCCCCAAAAGGACTTAAGCAAAAGGAATTACCAAGGCTCACTTCTGCCATTGACCCATGCAATGCAATTTAGTTTAAAAAAAGCCAATTTGTCAGGAACTCAGTTGTAAAGCACATCTGGCAGCGGAGATCTAATGAATAATCCGTCATTAATTAGTCTCAGCTGCCTGAAGGTAGTCAACCCTAAAACCTAAAGTATTTTCTTTAAATCAGCAGAATACACTGATTGCTGGACTTGTCAACCAAATGGCGGGACAACTTAGCGGTCTGGTTACAGCCAAGAACAGGCGAAGGGTCACGGCCGCATAAAACAGCATCATACAAAACGATGCATTTCATGCGGCGGAACAGCCCAGCAATTAGCGTTCAAGAAAACAGAGTGAGGGGATTTGCTGAGCAAACAGTGCACTTTGGTCTTTTTTTTTTTTTGCTGCGATGCATTTGTTGACAACAAGTCTAAACTGCGATGGGCTTATCTGCAGGAGATTAACATCCAGATGGTATCAATTTTTGGGCTGCTTCTCCCTGATGCAACCAACAGCCCGTTTGTGTGCAGGGAGACACGGTAGGGAAAAACACGCACACACCACTGCTTTAACAATGCGGCCGCTTATCTTCACGGCTTGATTTTCGGTCCTGGAGATGCCATGGAGATCGTTATCCTGGCGTGTTGCGGCCTGCTCCTGCACACCAGACGTATAATCCGCCATATTCACGTCTCAGTGAGCTGCAGCGTCAGGTTGGAGGCAGGGACCGCAGTGTACTGCAAAGGGACAGCATTCCCTCACCTTAAAATCTTACATGCTCCATTTAACTGGAACCAGTTAAATCACTTGCATTAAATCAAAAGGAAAATATATCGTTCACTCCAAATGCATTCATAACCCTGATTAAAGAGAAACAAAAAAAACATATATCAGATATTTCATGAGGAAACAAAGTCTCGTTTACATGCTGTAGTTTTAGAAGTAGCGCCCTGAATGGGGTAATATGTGTCAGAATAAATTTCACTCTGAAAAGCAAACAGGTCGTATTTATTTACAATCTTAAGGTCCCCTTGATAAGGCTTATACTTATATGACACCTCCAGTACTTTTTGGGGCTCTGGACCTTCTCAGTGTTCTCTGAATTATTTTATGGTGACCATCTGTCTCTCTTTGAACATCATAGGCTACAAACATGCTGATAACAAGGACTTTTTAACATTTTACTTTGGAGCAACAAGTTCGAATCAGACGGCAGAGTCGGCCAGCATCCCTTCAGCAGCTGGGTTTAAGGGCTTTGCTCAAGGGCCTAATAGCAAGATGATTATTCTGCCAACCACGGGATTTGAACACATAACCTTCCAAACACACACACACAGACCTGTAATCATATCTTTGTGGGGACGGCTTATTAATTTCTATGGGAATAATGCTAAAGCTAATTATGACAACCTTAACCCCTACCCATAACCATAAGTAACCAAACAAAATTCAAGAGTTTTTGCATTTTTAGTTCTTTGATTACAGTCACTGATTTTCATGTTGTGGGGACATCTGGTATACCGGAACCATGCACGCGCACACACACACACACACACACACACAAGTTTGTAATTATATCTTTGTGGGGACTGTCTATTCATTTCTAAGGGAAAAACTCTAATCCCAACATGGCGACCTTAACCCCCACCCAGCCCCAGCCTTAACTATAAGTAACCAAACAAAACATGAGACTTTTGGCATTTTTAGTTTTTTGATTGCATTCACAGATCTTCATGGGTACCTGAAAAATGGTCCACACCACGTCAAAAAACAGGTTTTTATTACATTATGGGGGACATTTGGTCCCCACAATGTAATATAAACCTAATCCACACACACACCGTTGTATAAAGTAAAATAAACTGTCTTATTTACTTAATTCAGTGTTTCTCAAACCAGTCCTTGGGGACCCCCTGACGGTGCACGTTTTTTCTCCCTCCCAACTGTCAGGGAATAGCGAGAAAGCAAAAAAGTGGACTGTCTGGGCAGCGCACAAATACATTGCTGGCCTTACACGGATGTTAAAGAGCCGAAGAAAGACTTGGGAGGAAAATAAACGACTTAATATTTAATGTAGGACTCCGTCAGGGTTTGAAGCTGTAGCTGGCTGGGGTTGGTGACTTAGTTGTATTATTTGGAGAATAATTTGGTGAAACACTCGTGAGAAAGCTAAAGGTCTTCTTTTCTAATTTATTCCCCATAAAGAATTGCTCTGCGTAGGAATACTATGTAAGCTGACCCCATTTACAAGTTAACCCCCCAATGCCAACTGCATTGTTTGATTGTCGACCCCCACCATTTCAGGAAGTTAAAGACATTTGGCTTCCAGGAAAGCTCACTTACTCATGACTTACGCCACAGCTGCCTTTATTCTGTTTGAGGACCTCAAAGAAAGCTTATGGCCACTGTTGTATTCTCAGACTTTCTGTTAAACTTTATATTGACATTTTACACGTTTTGGTTCCAGTGTCTGGCCTAAAAGCACTATTTTCATTGTTTTGTTTTCCCTACCAGATCCAGTCACACAAACATGCAGTGTGTCATTATTAACTCTCTGAAGCACAAACACTTCCCAACATTTTGATGTTTTGCTGTAGATTTTACCCTCTCTTAAATTTGGCTTTTTTATACAGCTGGGCATTTATTCAAACTTTCACAGCAAGTGCTCCAGCAGGATCAGACACCGAGTACTTACCTCCAGTGCTCCGGAGTACACCTTTTGTAAAAATAGGAAAATGCACCCTGTTACATGAATTTTTGAAATATTTCTCATCAACTTGATATTAGATTGATCGGATGTGCATCCTGTGGTGGATCTGCGTACTATCCAGGGTGTCCCCTGCCTTGTTCCCTGTGTGGAATAGGTTCCAATCTCCCCCCACCCCTGTGACCTTTTACTATACATGCGGCTGTAAGAAGGATGGGTAAAGTTTGTAATAATCAAAATATTATGCAGATGCTCCTAAAATGTACATTTTGAAATCCATAAAAATCTATGTCTGTATATGCAAGGCAGCAGTATATTTGACAAGACAAAACAAAGGTAATTAACTGGGGACTTAACCAGTGGTAATTTATTGGGATTCGAGCATGATGGAGATATTTGGCTAGCAGAGGGTTCTGAAACCTCCGAGATTTCCTCCAGCATTCTCCTGAGCTTCAGAGAGATAATACTGTTAACCCCCTAGTCTGTACAAACCTTTCCTAACTCCTAACCAACTGCTCTTAAAACGAGTCCAAAGCCACAAATAATGAATGCATCAGGAACGATAAAAAGTGATGATAAAATTATATGACAACTTTGGGCTAAGGTTTAATAGTTGCCGAGTTGTTTTATAGACAGTGTGACTCGGGGACCATTTTTCAGGGGGCATCAGCACCCTTTAGAAGACCACCTATCCTCCCTATTACACTTACATTTTATATATTTAGCAGACACATTTATCCAACGCAATGTACTATTGAGAGTGTGGGCTCAGACAGTCTCTGTAGCAATTGGGGGTTAAGGGCCTTGCTCAAGGGTCCAACGATGACATCACTCTGCTGACAACGGGATTCAAACCGGTGCCCTTCTGTTAAGCCGCTAAGTCACACGCCACTCCAGTTACCTATCAGCCATTGGGATGCTGAGAACAGGCATCAGCATAGAGTCTGTATTAGCAGCAGTAAAAGTTCAGAACATGGAGGACATTTCTGTTAAACTCAAAGTGTGACTTTGCTCTGCTTCCAAGCCTGTGTCCCAACATGTGACAACGGTGCACTGCAGAGGCAACTCACTCTTGGGTGCTGCCTCTTATGTGAGTGATAAATCTCTGCAGAAGAGCACACCAAAGTCATCTGTCGGGGGAGTTGCAATTGACAAGCATACGTGTCTCCCCGACTGCGTTACTGGCTTCTGAATCGGCGGAGAGAATCGATCTCCGTTATCCGTTCTGCCAAGCTCTTTAAAGTCACTGCAGCCCTGCAATTTTGGGAACCTCAGTCACTTTGGTTTTAAATCGCTGTGTGGGTTCCCCCACCGCACATCGTACGATGTAAATCTATCGGGGCTTTTCTTTCCCCTTTTAACGCCAACTGAGAAACTGCACGGGTTCTCATTCGGCAGGAACGGACGACAAAAGCGCCACGTGTGAACGTCTGCGAGGGGACGGGGGGTTGGATACGAAGGTAATCGAGAAAAAACCATCCAGAGGAAGTGTGTCCGTGTGCTGTGAGCACTGAATTCATAAGGGGGAAGACAGGAAAGGGGAGAGAGGGACTTACAAATGCAGCTCAGCCATAAACATGCAGAGTTCATAATGAATGAATCACAGCTGGTAATAAGACTCATTAATCACACAAGAGATAACACTGTTGACGGGGTTGCATGAGTACAAAGATTTGTAACTACAAGTTACAAGTTAGCTTAAGAAATAAACAAAGAGAGAAAAGAACAGGAACAGGAAAGTGATCAGGAACATCTAAAAATGAATTCTTCACAATGCGAAAAAGGTTCACTGAAAAAGAATTCTCTCCCACCTGTAATGCTACATGTCCTCTCTTTCAAAAAGTTGCTTTCACCATTTTGCTTGCATGTTAATACATTTTATGGGTCTGTGGTAATAAAAAGCTATTTAAGTAAAACAATAATTGGCATATTGGACAACTTTTTTAAAAAGAAAAAAACATTAATTTATCAACATACAATACCAAAAAATAAACAAACTTACAATTTTTAAGTGGTGTATCATAAGATTTTCGATTTTTTTCAACATGCTTTTACCTAAAATGCATCTAGCTTTGCAATCAATAGCATTTTTGTCAATTTATTAAAACTGACTCTTCACTAATGAGGACATGCAAGTTGAAAATGCGTTGGAATCCTTGGCTTAAAGCACCTCTTGATGTCCACTACAGGGAGGGGGAAGCTGGGCTCCGGTGGAGGTTTGCTTAACGTGTTTAATTAGCAGAAACCATTTTACGGGAAGCCCTTTATAGCCAAACTGTCAAACTGATTAACACAAAGGAGAAAACCATCACCGGGGGAAAAAAATACTGCACTCAATTCTGGATAAATTTATGCGGAAATTCTGACGCAACCACAGAGCCCAGAAGATTAAACCAAGAGGGGAATTTATTTGCCATCTTCCCAACAGCTGCCGGGTGCCACTTATTATCGAATCAGGCCCCTCTCCAGCAACAGATGTCATCAACACCTGAATGAGGCCCTTTGTTCCTTCTGAGACTGAACAAGTGTCTAGTGGGGTCAAAGTTCAGCCGTGGCAAAAAAGGCATTAGCTGACCAGCCGCATGACCTTTGGGGAAAAAAACTATGAAGGGATTTGACACAGGGGTCGCGGGTCACATGTTGAAACCAGGCACGAGTGTTGACGGCCCCCCTCCCCCCATCGGTCTCCATGGCACTGACGCCCCCGGCCTGGTGACACCTGCAAGTGCACGGGGCCCCCAGGCACTCAGTTGGTGATGGTAGGACAATCCGTAAACAAAGCCCGGACCTTTCCAGCAACCTGGATCTTTAATGGGAATAACCGATGCCACTTATTAGAGCCAAGACCCCCGGTAATGTCGTTGATTGTCCTAGATTGTTATTAACAGTGCCATAATTGTTCCTCTGGCACTCAGATGCTCTGTAAGTGTGGAATGCCTGCAGGAACTCTTTTGGCCGGGTGTCTAAGCTTGGCTGTTTCCATGAGGACCAAACTGTGTAAGGGTGTCCTTAATTAAACAAGATAACGCATCACAAATAGCATGTCTGCCTGGGGAATGATGTACCTGAACACATCTGCTGTATTATAATAAAATTATTAACATCAAACTATATAGGATTACCAAAATAGGATTAGTCCAGGCAATGTGCATATATAGATTCCTTTTAGATTCTGTTTTATATTAAAACTTAACTGTTTAATTACTTAAGTGGTCATTTATATTGTTTTGATGACCATTCAATTTTCTTCATTTTATAAGTTAAATTATCCACACTTCACTGAGTCACTAACAGCACTTTCACTAAAATGGGGTAAGATGCTAAAAAATTCAATTCACTAAAACGCTCAATAAAATTGCTTAATGCACCTTTAGGCAGAAAGGTAATAAAATCCTGAGAATTACTCAATGCACGTTACGCCTGTGTCTTCTCACTTTCCATTTAAGAAATTAATTATACTTTTATTTAAAAAAAAGTCGTAATGCTTGGATGGAAAATGAATCTCACTCATTCAGGGGACATGATCCATCACCGCAGTATGACCATAGTAAGATTAAGGATATCCATTAATGGGAAACTCCATGGTGATTCATCGCAAACGTCGGTAATTTCATATCTGTGACACGAATCACCACCAAGCAGAACAGACATGCTGTAAGCTGCCCAGGTCAATCAAACCATACTGAGCCGGTCCTGGCGCAAAGATGTCAGTACTGAGAAACTGGAACCAGTAGGAGTTTATTCATTATTCAGTTCTGTTTGTAACAAATCAGTCCGTAGCACTCTTAACATCAGGGTACTCCCAATAGAGTACACATAGGCTTACTTCAGTTATTAAGTATTATTTTAAAATACCGGAATAACAGATTATGTGTGTATTTTTTTAATTACACTAGAGAGAATCTGTCATGTGACCTGACCGCAAAGGCAACAAATCTAAACCAGGGCTTTTCCTAAAGTACGGCCTTCTGTGTTAAAGCCAGGCTGTGACTTGACCGGGACTTAGTTTGAATACTGAGTTAAAAGCCTGTGCAAATAAAAATGAATAATATTTACTACTCCAAAGACTATTTAAAAAACATCAGCTGAAACTAACAGGCCAGCTATTTTATGTCAGAAAAACTGATGCTGTGATTTCCCTTTTCGGCATCACACGTTTTTCACAGCAGAAATATCGACTTTAATGTACTTTCCACGGCAAAGATTTCCACGACAACAAAAATAAAGGCAGAGGCATTAATAAAATCTAGACACGGAATGGATGGCAAGCCTTCACGCCTGGGGGGAGGGGTATCTGCAGGACCTGCATCAACTGAATTCTGATATTTGCATGTGCCCCAGGCATTACGTCACCAGGGGTGTAGCTACAAACTGGGCTCCCTGATACAATTCTGGGCCCCCTCAGTACATTCTCCTAAGGTAGATGGTGGTGCTGGGGCGAAGAGGTAGATTTGGCCAGCAGTAAATTTCATAGAAACACAGGAACAGAGAATATAACAAAAGACAAAGCCTCCCCTGGACCCAGAAAAACATACCTACCCTCTCCCCCAAGCTGACGGACATAATCTGAATGCAGAGATGCCTGGGTTTCACAAACGTGTTTCCAATGCACGAGAGCCAGGGACCGATCTCAAAGGAGCGGAGCTGAACTGCATCCACGGAAGGAGGAGAGGGTCTCACGGCAGGCCAGCCTCACCTCCGGCCGAAAAGGCGGCACCAGTGAACCGACACACAGGAGATCAGTCGGCAAGAGGGGTAACAATGGCACCGGCCGTGACGTGCAGGAAGTGGGCACCCAGCAGAAGATAAACTTCACTCCTGGCAGCCGTGAATAGCAACGCGACCAGCCGTTACGCTGAAATCGGCTCTCCTGTGCCCGGTGCCGGGAGGGGGGGGGGGGCACTAATCAGCCAACGCTGGCGATGGTGTCGGGCATCCGAGCGGGGCGACCTGGCACACCGCATTAAGGGGCAGAACCGGTGGGGAAGGAACAATGCTGCCCTCGCACAAAACATTTATGCTACTCCGGGGGACCCGAAAACCCGATACGTCAGAAACGTTTAAAATCCGCCTCCCCGTTGCTATGGCAACGGAAACTCACCACCAAGGACGTGAACACGTGCCAAAATTTGCCGCTACAAAAGAAAGTGGTCCAACAGCAGTGGCCATAGCTACATTGGATGAGGGTAAAAATCCCCCTCCCCCCACCCGCAACTCTACTCGGGGACACCAGGGAGCAGGTCACGCCCCTTAAAATGTAGGCTGAAAGCAGCTTGTTTCCCAAAGCTTACAAGTACCCCCACTGGGCAGAGAGCAAAATCAAACAAAAAAAGACATTTTCAGGGCAGCCAGATGAAGTTGATGGCTTCTGCATCTCTCCATCTGCCCATTCGGGGCCAGGTGGAGTAGCCCACCGCTCAATGGAGTCACGGACCGAGTCTTTAACTGTTCAAGGTCTGGAGCAGAAGTCTGGGGCACATTTTGGAAGATGCAGTGAAGCATTTACAATTCAGCTCAGAGCAGGAGATTTTCCACAGAAGTTTATAGGTCCCGAGCCCTATTTTTCATAATTCTCTCCACAAGAATGCAAAATATACAGCCTAGGCCACTGGTTTGGGGCACCCCAAAATCTTACTGCTAACTGAAATCACAGTAGTGTTTTTATTTATTTTTTCTTTGTCTTTTAACTGCCAGGTCATGAAAACTCATCCAGTACTTTTTGGAAAAGTGTGCATACTAGCCTCTTTTTTGTATTTTTCGAGCAGTTAGAAAAAGAAGTGGAAAAAATCGACTTCATGTCTCATCTATTATTGTAACTTAAAACCAAAAAATGCTATTCTATTTTAATAAGGCAACAGGTAGACTATTTCCATAACTGTAATCTAATTCCCAAATTTTCCTTGTGGTTTGGCACAGGCGATTAAAGTATACCTTTTCAGGGCAGTGAACCTGTATATTTGGTCCAACCATTGTTGCACTAACATAACGAAGACGGTAAATTCTATCCAGTGCTGCTGCATATCAGTCCCTCCCGCTATTTTAGGGGCCCTGGAAGATGCCGATAATGAAGGCTTTTACAGCAAATTTCACAGAATGGTAGCTGTAAAGTGGCTTATGTTCATGAAATGACTCCACTAAACACACAAAAGGGAATGTTAGAGTTAACGCCGTGGTTATTGTGAGTTAGTTCAGCAGTTCAGGCCTTAACATACGAAGCAGAATCAGTTTCGGCCCTGCTGCCAGCTCTGTGTTTCGTGCGCTGACAAAAGAGAACTGCTGGCTCTTGCCACGGCCAGACTTTCATTGGCTGCCTTTGCATTTGTGTGTGTGTGACTGTGTTTTTAAAGAAAACTCCTCTCATTTGATTAAAAAAAGATACAGAGAGCAATAAATTACTTGTCATTTTGGGAGGTGACTAGCACGTTAAAATATCGCCCATGTTACGCAACCTCCAACAAAAACGAACAGCTTTTTACGGCCAGACGGTTCTGTAACGACATCCTGACAGCACACACTACTCAGTACTCAGAATGGCTGGGAAAAAAAAACTACTTTGTTTGGGGGACAAATCTACGCACGGCTCTACGATCAAAGCCCCATTTGCAAACTGAAAGCCACCACTTTTCAGTTTAAAACCAGGATTTAACTGGAGCTGGACCAAGACAGTCCCATAAGATGGATAAAGTGAATGAAGGGTGTTGCTTCTCAGTTTGGGGCCATCATTTAATGCGTAATTGCATAGTAGTCCATGGCCTATGCTGAACAAATTACAACACTGACCCACCTGCTAATCAAAAGCTAGCAGCCTGTCACCAATAGCCGAATCACGTTACTAATTGCCTGAAAAAAATTAAAAACAGAATGCACAATGAACTAATTTGGTCCAGGACACAGTACAAAGGGAATCTGTTGTTTCTGCAGGAGTATAATACATACCACATACATAACAATAATGTCACAGCTGGATTTGCTATGAGAAAAATAAACATTTTCTTTTCATTGTGGAAAATCCTCTTTGCGGTCAAAACACATTTCCAAAAGGGAAAATGTAATGGCAAATTTACCGATTTCATTTAAAAAGCTCTATAACACGAAGCACACAGTTCAGAAAGAAAATATTTAGACAAGCCAATAGGTAACACAACCATAAGCCTGGGTGGGACAGGGGTTTCAAAGGAGTTTTTTTTCCTCCTGTAGAGGTAGTAACTTAGTCAATCGAGTCGAGAAAATTCATTTGTGCTTTTTATTATTCTACAATCTTAGATTCTAGGCATATATGTGCCTCCTTGGCTACTTCGTTATAAGTGACCATAACTTTTCCAAATCACAAAGATTTAACCTTAACATACAAGGAATCAGTCTTGGTGGGTGTGCTCTAGCATAAGACATGACAATGTCCAGACAATTCAATATGCACAAATGAAAACTTTACACTCGACTGTCTGTTACGGAGTGCACCGACAATCAGAAGCACCGTAGGATGTAATGGTGGGTGAAATGAATGGATGTATGAATGAACGAATAAATGAATGAACGAACAAACAAGCAAATAGTGAACGTAAGTGAACTGGGGTGATGACAGGAGGAGTTTTTTATATTCGGATTTTGGGGTCGGTAGAAGAGCTAACACTGCTGGAAATGGGGTGCAGGAGGCAGCCAAGGCACCTCCCACACTGCGGAGCCGCGGCTCATTATTAGGGCTCCAATGTAAGGCACAGGGACTCGATTCAGCGTTAAAGCAGGCCGTGCAGATTGCATCGCTGCATCTGAATGAGCGAGAACGAGGCAGAGAGCGAGAGAAAGGAGCTGGTAAAATATCTATGAATCCCGCAGGCCGCACTGCCTCATTGTGTCTCTAACGCCTGCTCTCTTTCAGCAAGCCAGCTGTCTAATCCCAAGAGGCGAGCCTTGGATGAGTTGCGAAAAAGCGGGATTCCTGGAGCTGCCTATAGTCACTTCATCATGGAGTGAGAGAGGGTGTGGGGGGGGGGGGGGCTTCGACCATGTTTAGAATCTGTTTTAGATTTTTAAAAGCCTGTTGATTAAAGACGTGCTAATTAATGACTGCTGCCAGGCTCACAAATCATATCTGTGCGGCGATTCTTAATCCAGAACCAAACAGGTTTTTATTAACGCAATTTAGAACGTGTAACCTAATTAAATCCAAATGGAGTCTTTTTTCCCCCCAGATGATAGTACTGTTCAAGATGACACTGGGAACTAAAACTTGTGTTATGCATATGCATATCTCTGTGTTCATTTCCATGTTATCTCTGCAGAGATTCTTAATCTGAGACCAAACACGTTTTTAATTACTGCTAATTGAAATGTGTAACCAAATTAAATTCAAATTACATTCCGCCCCTTCCCCCCCAGATGAGAGTAGCACTCAGGGAAAATATTAACAGTGGGAACTGAAACTCATGTTATCTGTATCTTTCAATTAATTTCCATGTAGCAGGTTTATACTAAACTAGTCAAATGACTTGACTAATAGCAGTTAAAGCTTTGTAACTTAACTGATGCATGCAGATACAAGGAAATCAAATACACAGCACATATAGTTTCTTAAGGAGCATAATTCACGACATTAAATGAGAGATTAAACTTTGTGCATGTATTTCCAAGAATATTTATATATAAATACTGTTATATATTGTGGTGCAGCACAGAGCAGTGGGCAGAAAGCATAAATAAATAAAACTATCTCCCCCTGCATCTCTTTCAGCAGATTAAACCACAGCCAAACTCTAGGCCATTTTAAAGTTGAGGTTTGGGAGGGTCTGGCTGCAGACCACAATCACAATGCTCGCTGCGGAAAAGGCTCACTTTCAGAAAGGCCCGTTTCTCTTTTTTTCGCATTTCTCCGATGAATTAGCACAGGAACATCAGATGGTTTCACTCAGATTACAAGAATCCATGCCGCCATAACAGGCTTGGGTATAAATCCTAAGAAAATTAATTTACATCTCACACTCGGCACACTCCGGAGAAGGCCACTTTATCAGTTCTGATGTGCTTTCATTTCATGCCTGACCTTGCCTGAAACATGAGTTTCTCTAAATGAGAAGGAGAAACTTTAAGAGCTTAATCCTACCGCTCACTTCGTTCTGCTTCAGCGAGGGGGGGGGTGTTTTAATAAAGAAATAATCTTAAGTTCTTTCTTGATGACACACCCCTCTCACAAATTATTTCCATTTACCTTTATAAAGATACAGACACTTTATTCACATCATAATATCATGAATAAATGCCAAACTACATTTTAATGTCACTACAATTAGATGCAGATGTTAAATTACGGTGAACAAAAACCTACATTTCTCTAACAAGTGCCACGTGCGTGAAATCGAACTATGAGAAACAGAAATCTGGATTTCTCATGGCCGCAAATGCGAACAAATGCATTGCCTCGATCTAAGATTACTAACAAGTTAAGCGGAGAACCTATGACAGATGAAGGGTGTTTTTTATGGAACAGGAGTCATCCATTAATGTATCAATTATTGATACGAAGAGCATGAAAAGAGGAATAAGGGGCAGATCCAGGCAGAAGTAATTTACCACAGGGCCACATCGCTCAGCGTTCAGAGTGCTCCACATATTGTTGATATCTGGGTCAATGCATGAGACTGAAAAATACATGTATCCCATCTTCATTTGCGTTGTTAAAGGAGACTGTGATATCTACATTCACAATTACAACAGAGGGCTGGTTCTTTCATTATTGCTACGAAGTGTTAAGCTAACACTGTTACTAGAGGTACAAATGAGAATAGATCAAAGGCGTCGGAGAGTGTTTGATACTGGAATGGGACACAACTTAATAACATTAAGGCAAATGTCTATTTATAGGTGGATTAAAGGAAGCCAAACCCAACCACCGCTGGAGGAGATCTACAATTATCTACGTAATTCTCAAAACTGAGGTGAGGGCCATCAAATTACAGATATCAAGATTAGACACTATCCTGATTGAATTTCTCAGTAATATTTATAATCACTAGCTCATTCACATTAAACCAAGCTGCCGGAATACTGTTTGACACGAAGGGGCTCCTGTTTTCAGTGACAAGATCACCTGTAATCTACCCCTGTCCGGCACTCCGCTCACCTGTCAGTGAGGGGACAGCTGGCATGAAGTTGCTGACTCAGCTCATAAGGTTGTGGGTTTGAATCCCTACCTGGCTGGGTGACTTTGCGGTGTGGATGTACAACCCTTGTTGCCTTAGCTACCTGTGGGTACTCTGGGTTCCACCTGAGGTTCAAAGACATTCATATGACTATGTTTGTGTAAGTGCCCATCGTGGACTGGCGTACCACCGTTTCCTTTTGCCCTAGGCTTCCCGGGATATGCTCCAGGACTCCCCACAAGGACACACGATAGGAAGACAGATTTTTAATAATGATCATCATCCTCATCATCGCTGAAGATCGTTCCAGGGCTGAGACAGTAACCTCCCCCCTTAAGAAAAGAGGGGAGCCACTCTCAGCATGCGGACACGAGGACACGCGAGAGATCAAGCCGCAGCAGAGCCGTCAGCTGCCTGGACGAGATCCCGATACAAGCTTCACTGAAATAATTTTTTTTTAAAAGCGCAGTCTATGTCCAAGAAATTTGGCCTATTATGAGAAAAGCAAGTTTTTCTTTAACAGAGCGAGAAATTAGCTCCTCTGCCTCACCTGCGCTTGGCCGTAATGCTAACCTGAGCCCAAGAAAAAACGTGGTATTTGGCTTTTAAACAGTCTTCCTAATTTGAAATCCTAATTTAAAATAGAATATGATATTAAAGAATTACTCCCGATTCTGTATAACAGCAGCGAGAGAGTGAAAGACCACAGATTTTGCGTACTTATCTCTCCATGCTCTTGCCGTTGGTTACAGCGCCGTCTAGTGGCTAACGTCGCGACGTTGCTACAAAACTGCAAGTGTTAATTAATTGCGGATATCCAGAACACGCAAAATATCAAACATTACTGAAAAATACGTATGTGAGAAAAAATAATGTCTGTGATAAAGACAACAACCTGCATAATCAGTGGACATTAAAATATAATTCTTTTAAAAATCTTGAAATGTACTCCTGTAATGATAAATACGCTCTGCTGGTGTTCTTAACTTCAGTATGTAATTCCAGGACAGTTTCCACTTTGAAAGTTTAGTTTGAAAGTTACTGAGCTGGATGTGTTTATAGTAAATAACCGCTCTTCACACAGTAGCAAATGCTTGCAAAATGTAAACATTGTAAACAAAAAAAACAACAAAAATAATACCAGAATCGTTGCTTAACACATTATTCAGTTTACCCATTTATACACATATAATTCATTACATGTCATTCAACCCTTATTTCTTTTCCTTAAAACTGGCTTTGAAAAGTCAACTGGCTTCCTTTGTATCAGAAAATGCCTTCAATAAATGGAACAGGTGCAAGCTTTAAAAGTGAACTATTTTTAGAGCGGAACAGGCAGAAGCAGCCCGTTATCTAGGAGCAGGGATCTTAGTATGAAAAGCATGTAAACTGAGGTCTAAAAAGTCTCGGGGGAGCGCGGCCATAGCCATGGTCCAGCAGCTATTGCAAAGAGGGAGTGCCCACCCATACCTTCGTATGCCAGGTTACGTTCCAGCACCTTTGATACTGTAACATACAGCGGAGGAGGAAAAGTCTGCCCCAGAGGACATGTATAGAAAAGACTCCGCGTGTCAGTACTTGCAGATGTTTTCATTTAGATATCTTTGATATACCTCAAAAGTGAAAGGAACAGTGATTAAAACATGTCCTCTAGCCTACGTATTCCTGTAACATGGAAACATGCAAAGCATATTACTAATAAGAATGAAATATTACTTAGTCACTCCATTTGTTCATTTAACTACTGTGCAAACTAAGACACCGACAACCAATCAAAATGCGGATGACTGAATTCAGAAATTCGTGTGTATTTATTATTTATAAAGTATTTTTTAATTACAAATGCATAACTTACTTTGCATAACACGTGTTATCGGAATAACATCACTCCGGATTTCAGTGTAATATAATGTAATCGTTATATCTACTATTACCGTTTTAATTATCTGAATTGCTTATGGTTGCTTAATAGTATCAACCGCTAAACATTTTTTACTGATGTGCAGTGAGATTCTGTCGCAATGCAGTTTGCTGGTATATTGGTCTCTCTGTAGGCAATATTAATAAACGTTTCTCCCTCATTCACTGAGCAAACCAATACATATTTATGCAAATTCTTCCTACAAACATGCAACAGCATTGTCATGGAACCAACGGGTCGTTCCATTAAAATGTGACGGTAATATTACTTATAACCTCCGTGACAACAACCAGCAGTTTTTTCAGTCCTACTGTAAAAGACCAAGTAGCCTATTACTGCTTGTCCAGCTATCAGTCCAAACGCTAATCCTGGAACATATATGCATTTTAATCAGCGGCTTCGATGACGCCTTCTAAAACGTATATTTAATGTTTTATAACCGACTGTTTTTATTAAGGTTGCGTTAATTTCTTCTTTAGCTCTTCCCTCTTGGCATGGCTGTAATCGAGCGTGAAAGACTGATCCCCTCGTAGGAAAAAAAGATGGAAACGTGCCAGGACCCGCCCTGGAACCAGCACCTTACCGAGAAGACAAGTGCGCCTCCTTCATCGCTGTTTGGCTTATTCATAGTCAGGGGTTTGGGTTTGGCTGTTTTTAAAAAGGCAAGCCTACTCTGAAGTTGATCAGTCTGCTTTTGAAAAGTTCTCCAGAGGGGAAAGTATTGGAATCTGTTTCAGAAGGGAGAGAAAAAAAAATCCAAATTTAGGATTTTTTTAGTAAAGATTTTCCTTTACTTGCACACAGGACATCATTTCAATATAAAGGACCTGTTTAGGCTATTCCCCAAAATTAACAAAAAATTGGATTTTTTTTTCTGTTGTGAAACGGGAGAAATCTTCTCCACGTTCAGATCATTTTGAACCCTTAAAGACATCTAAGCTGCATTATAAGCAAACTGCATCAGAAGAGAAAATACACAGGTGCGCGTGGATGCTCCCTCGTTTCGTGAGGGTCTGCCTAGATCTGTTTTTTTAAAATCCGATGACCGGAGGTGCCAAGCACATCCATTGATTTGTCTTACCACACTCTTTTGGTTTGGTCTTTTTCTGAGAAGAATATGCTATTCGTTTTTTTCCTGCTGGTGACATTTTTCTTGGGACTGTCCCGGTGCCTGGGCTCCTATGTCCCCTGCGAGCCCTGTGATCAGAAAGCACTGTCCATGTGCCCTCCGGTACCGGTCGGCTGCCAGCTGGTGAAGGAGCCGGGCTGCGGCTGCTGCCTGACCTGCGCTTTATCGGAGGGTCAGGCGTGCGGCGTTTACACCGGAACTTGCACACACGGGCTGCGCTGCCTGCCGCGGAGCGGGGAAGAGAAGCCGCTTCACGCCCTTCTCCACGGGAGAGGAGTGTGCACGAATGAGAAAGGACACAAACCGGCGCATCCAGCCATAGGTAAGCAGACCTGATATAGCGCACATAATCTGCGCCATCCTCAGCCAATCGCACACTGTTGTAACCATTTTCATTGATAACCTTTGTAATGCAAATGCGCTTTGTTTTCATAATATACACTCCATCGCATTTTACTGGCGGAATACACGCCGGAAACTGTTCTGATTTCTTGCCTTTTAAAATCCCACCGTTCTTTAAGTGTGCGGAACAGGTTCACCAGCGCAGTCCTACCTAAAGCGGTGCAAAAACGGTTGACGTTTCATGTGTATCTGCAAACATTTTATTATAGTTATTTCTACATTTGCGTTTCCCCCTTTGAAGTTTCCTCTCCTTTTGTACGCTGCGTTTTTATCCCGTCACACCAAAGTTTACGTACATGGGTATACAGTAAGATCAGTACAGCTGACCGTCCTCTACAAAATGTGCGTGTGTATATATAGAGAGATGTTCACGTATATTTAGCACATTGTAGACATGTCGGTAGAAATGTTGCCGTTGCTTTGCAACCGAAACTTGCAATAGTTAGAAGCACGTGCGAGAGGTGGGGCATTCGCATGTAAAAAAAATGTTATTAAGGTTATAAATTAGTTGTGTGAACAGAACTTGTCTGTATATTCTTATGCAATGTATAGCCTTATGTAAGAGCGCAGCATACCGTTCGTAGTTTCGGTTCAGCGATTCAGTGTGCGTACGGGTAGCCTATGGGTATCTAAATCCAGGGAGTTAGTAAATATAGCGAGATTAACTTGAAACCCGTTTTTAATTTGGCCCCATGCCTTAGATCAGTATGTATCACGTATATGTCTGTCTAGATATGTGACAAGGCTGCATTCCCTGTCGTTAAACTAATTGAGGCAAATGGAGAATCGGGGCGATTCAAAATAATCACTATTTATTTGATTGAAATTTGGTTGTAACGTTTAATGTACGTTACAGTTTTACGACCAAAGATGTTGTGATGTTATGTTTACTACCCTAGTCACCGACCTGAGAATAGCATCGATCGGTACTTTCTTATTGTAGTGAGCGTGTGAAAGGGCAGGTATGAAGATATTATTAAAGTGAATGAAGAAGCTGTTTCCCCGGGGCGGTGAATCTTGGCTGGCCTGAATTTGGATTTATATCTCCTGGTGGTGTTGCAAGTCAGATAGCTGTTCAGAGATTATATCTGTAAGGAGGAGGGTGATGATGGGGTGTGTGTCAGTTTGTGCATGTAGGAGGATAGCGGTAGGCGGCAGGGAGCCAAATTGAAACGCTAAATAATTAGGAGTAGATAAAAATCTGATTTAGCGACAAGAATACTGACTGATCTCATGGAGGCTGCGGGATTTATACTAACCACAAAATGTGGGTGATCCTGAAAGGGGTTTATTACATAAATGTTATGTGTTTCTGTCCCAGACCGTCAAAACAGTATTACATGTGTACCTTTCTTAGATCCTGTACACCTAGGAAACTCTCAGGATGTATTCATGTGCTGAACAGTATTTTTGTATATATGTGTTTCTGTGTTCCTGGCATTGTTCTCTCAAGGCTGAATTTCGGTAGTTTTGAAAGGGTTACTTCTGTCTGAGTCAGGAGCACTCCACCCCCACCACCCGCCCCCCGCCACCCCGAGGCAACATCAACACATAAAACAGCGGGGCGATCGCAGTTGACGTGTTTTAGAAGCACTGCCGTTTTGAAAGGAGACATCACAGCTGCGCTGCGATTAATACTGTGACTATAATCATGTTTTCTTTGCATATCATCCCAGGCCCTGCGCGCAGTTTACGCCGTGGAGCATTTCTCTTTGTCTGAAAGCCGCTTTCGGCTGAGTAGCATGCCACCTCCTCGGCCGCTTAACGCGGTGGCGCTGCAGTGATTCAGCAGAATGTTTCTGGAGCGCTTCACCGGAGCGCCGTCTTTCAGGCCACGGATAGATTTAGAAAGGTGCTTCTCGTTTCCTGTGGGGGGTTCTGTTTCAACCCACTTTTTACCAGACACACGAGAGGTCGAATGTCCCCGACCATGTGGCCAGGAGAGAGGATAACACTGGGGATGGATTTAAAATACAGCATTTCCTGCCCGTTTCTTATTCTTCTTGGCAGTTAGTCATACAGGCGTTTTTCACTTTACCTGCTGCTGTTTCAATCTCCTTTAATGGACACTGAGCACCCTGTTAAATACAAATGTATACTGATATCTGAAATTCTTTATGTATGTAATATGTGGTAAAAGAGTCTGTCTAGCACACATATCTTAAAAATAAAATAATAATAATAGCAGCGGAACACCAGATTAAACGAGTTTGTTGAACTGCACTTCCTGTCCCTGTAGGTGTTTTAGTGCTCTGTAATTTGTGAACAGTGCTGTCATGCACTCTTTTCAACCGAGGTGACCCGATTTTATCATCTGTCTAGCTGTCGGCTTCACGACCCACACCAGAGGCGCTGCCAGTGCTGTCACGGGGGGCTGGGAACATCGCAGTCCTGGGAACTGCCACCAGAAGATATTACTTCATTGCAGCCCTCCCCCCCTGCACGCACACACACAAACACACACACACCCAAGATGGTGAAAGAATGTGCTGTTAGATATGTGCTGTTATATTTCGATTTTTGCATAAGGAACCAGCCGCACTTTGAAGGACCTTTCTGGAGAAGCGCGAGATGTTAAACGGGGCTGCCTTTAAATTCTCCATGGCGTGTTTGTCTTCTGGTCTCATTCCAGTTGCTCATACTCAGAATTTATGTCAGACCACAAGGCTGCAGTAAGTCACCGCAATAAAAAGAGGCAGAGTCTCACTTGTCACTTCGCCTGCACAGTGTTTCAGGGTGGGTGTGTGTGGGGGGGGGGGGGGGTTGGCACCTTCACCCCAGTGTTCAAACCTTCCTGCCAAAATGTCAGCAGTGCCTACATTTGAATCCATATGTTAATCGTTTGACGTATGATGAAATGTGTCTACCACTTATTCAGACACGGTGGTGCACGTTCCATCCTTAGTAAAATGCCGCATTTTCCACTTTTCTCAGATATTCCATTATGCTGTATATACAAAATTCTTATTCCCCGACCGTGTTGTGCAGTCATTTCAAAAGTAAACATTCTTGTTTTTTTTTTCCTCTAACAGGATTCTCCTGACAGAATTATACCGATTGAACATGTAGGTATAGTGGAGCATGTTGCTTTCAGATTCATGGTTCCAGTCCGGGTCCAGCAAAACAAACAATAGTGGCATACTGCATTAAAAGTGACGATCGGGGCAGGTCTGCTTCACCGTCGCTGTGTCACTCACCACTGGCAACCCCCATGAAATATGTGAGCAGAGAATCTCTTTGCCGTGCTTGAAGGATGTTCAGTTACAATTTCACTGTAAGCCACATCACGTGTTATTGTGAGTTACACCTGGAGCATGGGTAACAGCTGTGAGAAATCATTTTGACAGCGCTGCAGGCATGCGATTTTGAGGCAGCATCGTAATACTAGACAGCATATGTAAGCTGGGCATACCACTATGGGTTCTGTTCCTGGCCAGTTGGGAATGCTCAGGAGTGTGGCAGGTTTGTCACAGGGATCTTAGCTTGGGCCATTCTTCTGCATCTCTCCTGTCCTCCTCTATAGAAACAAAATGACATTTTAGTGTCAGCCCCCCCCCCCCGCATCTATGGACGTGTTCTCTGAGCCACGTGGTTTTGACATCAGCCGGAGTTGAAACTCTTGGGACGGGAAGTTGGACCATTCGTCGCGCTTGGCGGTTGGCTGGCCGTCGCCGGAGATTCTGGGAATGGCTGCGTTTGTTCGGCTCTGTGAGAAAGCCCAAATCCAGACATGGGAAGGCCAGAAGGAGATCTGCACAAGGGGATGGTCATGAGGATGACCTCCCATATGTGGCTTTCTTCTTCACGCTTGTCCTGGGCGGGCTCTTTCCAAGGGGCATCCTTAGCTACTACAGTACCTGTGCTTTACAGGGAAGAGCAACAAATCTTGAAGCATCAAACTTAAACTCTACAATGATCCTCTGAAAGCCGCGTTCTTGCTATTTTTAACTTGGCAGCAGTAAGTTTTTGGACCAAGTGCGAGTAGGAAACTAGTTTGATAGAGATTCTTAATGGGTTTTCTCATGCCTTAAATAAAATGATTACTTCCTCAGAGGCACTGGCCTTTCAGCTCTCATTGTGAACAGACCACACGGATTGGGAATGGGGGGGCTGGAAGGAAGGAAACACCAGTACTGATCTTCAGGATCTGCAGACTGATTGAAGAGCAACATCGCACAGAACTTCATGCAGGATGCAGCGAGGAACGCTCGCATTAGCTGTGGTGTCTGGTGGGGGACGTGTCTCTGAATACTTATCACGCAAATAACTGGCTCTTGGAGATGAAATGATCGTTTACCAAGATACGTGGTGGGGTGTTGCCAGGAGATACTTTGCAGACATGTCCAGTTAAGGTGACACGTGGGCTGGCTTATTCCAGAGAAGCTTCAGAGAAAACCTACGTCTGGCACGTTCTGCAGTATGTAAATGCAGTGATCAGTGGGGGTTTGTTGCCAGAGATTAGCTGTACGAAGTTGGGGCCTGGTGTGTCAGCTAATAATGCCATGTACATAAGCCCACCGAGGAGAAATCTTTAGCTTGTTTGCTGTAGGATTACCACTTCGCCTTTTTCTGGTTGCCGCGCCATATTGCGAGCTGGGCTGTGGGTCTCTTCATGGTATATGGCTAGGGGGAACTGGTTGCCAAACACCCCGTTTATTTCTCTTGTGTCGTATGTGTAGCAACAATGAGCCAAATAAAATGTATCTCTAACATAAAACTAATTTCCTAATTTGCCTCCAGGGATCAATAAAGTAACATCACATCACATCAGTCATCGCAAATCTCAAATTCGAGCCATTCCTCCGGCTCCGCTGTGCCTAGGCTAGTATTACGCCTCACATGGCGTTTCTTCACACACGGCGCATTTAAGCTGGTTGCATGAGCTGCGTTCATGTGGCGCCGCCATTGCGCAATATCAGCTGGCATTATATTAATGAAGATCAGGGCAAGGATTAGAAAGGAAGGGATCAGCTTTCTTTATTAGTCTTCGGACAGTCAAGATCTTAAGATATTCATCAAGTATAATTGCCCAGTGCACAGGTTAATATTTAAATAGAGTTGTATCAGGTACACCTCCTTTGCCTGGATGGGACCTCTTGTCTTTATGGAAACTTCAGCACAGGGAGGGCGGGAGAGAGAAGGAGAGAGATAGACAGAAATGCCATTTCAGCTTCAATTCCAAAGCTCATTTGAATAGAGCCAATGCATGTGATACCACTATCCTGGCAATCACCCAAAATCTTGGCAGTGTTTCAGATGTTAAACACAGCCTTGCTAAGCTTTCTTTACAAGCAGGGCAGGCCGAGCATGGAAAAAATGAGCCCTGTGCTTACACTGAGCAATCAGCCCAAAAAAACAAGAAGATGGAGGTTGCAGGAAAGGAGGGGGGGGGGGCATTGTTACCAACCTTTCACTGTGGTTTTATTGTTTGTTGCAGACTCTGGCCCAGTGAATTCAATGTTCTTGTATTCCTGCGACATGCCAGATGCATCCACCAGAAGACTAGGGCCCATTATTAAGCTCACTTATGTTTAGCTGAAATGGATGGAGGCCTGTGCAGTGGGGGGGGGGGCGCCGCGGCGGGGGGGGGGGGCGGGGGGGGGGGGCGGGGGGGGGGGGGGGGGGGGGGGGGGGGGGGGGGGGGGGGGGGGGGGGGGG
>JAODKC010000038.1:8213462-8229314 GCA_026777985.1 Mormyrops attenuatus
CGGCCCACTGCCCGATGCACCCCCCCCCCCCCGCGGCCCCCTTCCACCCCACCCTTCTGTTCCCCGGAACGGGCGGGGGGCCTGCGCGGCCCCCCCCCCCCCCGAGCATTGAAGCCAGCATTTCAAAATCCTGGGAATCCTGTTCAATTGCAGCGAAACTGCTGTGGCCATGTTCTCTGAGGTCTCCTTGGTGTCCAGTTAGATGCTTCTGGTCTGTCATGCCCCCCAAAATAGAAATACCCCGGTAAAACCCCAGAGTAAAAGATGTTCGTTTCTCATTCAAAAGTGGGGCATCAGGACCTTCCTTCGCCGCACTCTATGGGAGCGGGTTTGTTCCGATTATTTTTATCGACCCCTCAGCTGTCCGCTGATATCTCGCATCCGTCTAAGCAACAATACTTGGCGCGATGGCGGCGGGCGTTCCAGCCAGACTCCGCCCGCACACCGCTATACTGTCGGATTTCCTTACTGGATAAATATAACCACAGTCATCCACTGGCGCTGGTCTTGGACTGGCAGGGCCCCCAGTTATTTCAGTGCATGCTATACAATAAAAGAGTGGGTTCTGCACTGCTTGTTGCTGTGGCCTCAGGCAACCTCAGGTTGGGGGGCGTAGTTTTCGCTGGGGGATTGTGGGACCATGTCAAAGCCTTCGCTCGTTGACTTGGAGGAGGAAGAGGAGGAGTAGCAGTAGGGACTGCTTTTCCTTTGCCACTCACAGTGGCCTGTGACCTTACGGAGAGACAGGTGGAGATCAGGTAGGAGTTTCCTCAGATAACTTCAGGATCAGGGAGCACTGACATGCTGGTAGGAGAGTAAATTGATTAGCCTAACAATTAGCATATTTCACATAATCCTAGCGTTAAAATAACGTGAGGCGTTTGCACGGACGTGCTCCGTTTAGTATAAGGTTGTATGATGAGGCAGATTTTTAAAATGGATTATAAAAAGTAATGTAAAAATGAAAGTAATGGAACTTTGTAGCCCCTCACCCTCAGTGGCTAATCATTTTAACTGTATCCGCAGTTCCTTCTGAACCACGGATACAATTACCATCCAGCCTTGGATTTGTCCACCGTCCGCCTGGGTTCGCGGTTGCCATGGTACCTTGTTTGTCAAAGCTTCAAAGAGCCTTAGTATGTAGTAAAGATTCTTTCAAAAGCCAGTTTCCATTTTCTACTGAAAATGCTTGTCAGACCAGTTTTTTAAAGCAAAGCAGGGGAGCTCTTGGCCAGTCCAGATATTCTGATATTCCAGAGCTGTTCTAGTGATGTATGTATATGCTGAATGCATAATGAATCCCGCTTGAAATCCTGTACGAAATTAATCCGCCCGTCACACAGTCAGAGAAGCAACCACAAAACATCCGACATCGCCATAGCTGTCAAATCTGCGTTGATACAACCGTGTGCTTCAGTTTCAGTGGAAGGCCAACCTATTGTTATGGGGCAATAAAATATTGGTGACCTTGTTCGCCTTTGAGTCGCATTACAGCATGCCCTAGGTCCAAGAGCGAGTGCATGTAGGCTGAGTAGGGGTTGATCAGCAGCAGAGATGCACTTAACAAATGCAAAGGCACCCCCTGGTGGCTAAAGAGGCTCTTTTTCAGAATGATTTAAAAAGGCCGGCCTGTGCAAGAAATACTGAGAAATACAATCCTTTGTGGGTCCGGTTTCTTATTATGAATACTGATAAAATTTCAGCCGCTTATTGATTTTGTAAAAATCAATTTTTTTTTTTGTAAAAATTTATCATTTTCATATTTTGTTCAATGACCGATACTTTGGCAAGACAGTTGTTTATTTTTCGATGCGGTGAAATCTGTTGGTCGTCTTATTTATTTATTTGCCTTTATCGAGCAGACACTTTCCAAAGCAATGTGCATTTGAGAAAGCAGGGTCAACTAGTCCCTGGACCAATTGGAGTTAATGGCCTTACTCAATGGCCCAAAGGAGAACTCACTTTGCAGGCCATGGGATTTGAACCAATGACCTTCTGATCATTTCTGATTAAATAGTCCATGTATGACATTTTGTTGTACAGACCGGGAGTCCCGGGAGCATGAAGACACAGTGACAACTGAGATGACAGTGGACAAGCCCATCATGCCCAAAGTGCCGCTGTACGCCAAAGACCCCATCACAAGCAAGAAGGCTCAGGCCATGCGCAAGGATAAGAAGCGGCAACAGGAGAAGCTGAGGTCCATGGGTCACACCGACTACGCCTCACTCCCCATCGACAAGCATGAGCCAGAGTTTGTAAGCACGCCGCTTGCCGTTTCAGGAATCACCCATACAAGTGAGAAGGCTGCTTCCCCAGATCATGGTTATAACTGGCAGCTTCTACATCTGAATTTTACAGGGTCCATGCAGAAGAAAACTGGACGGGATCATTCAGAGAATGAAGGACACCTCTCGCGTCATGGCTCTGTCCTTGTACCTTCCTAACTGTGACAGGAAGGGATTCTTCAAACGCAAGCAGGTCTGAGACTTAACTTTAATGCAGATTTAGGCACTTGTGAACATTTAATGTCATTAATTTGCAGATGCAATCAGTCTAAGAAATTGCATAAATGTAGACCCTAACTTGGTTACCAGTTGTCTACTTAAAGCCCCCCTTAACCACATTTTTTTCCCGCAGTGCAAGCCCTCCCGTGGTCGCAAGCGTGGCATCTGCTGGTGTGTGGACAAGTATGGAGTTCAGCTCCCTGGCACGGACTACAGCGGTGGGGACATCCAGTGCAAAGACCTGGAGAGTGGCAGCAACATCAACGAGTGAGGACCCACCGCCTGAACCAGGGCCCGCCTCCTTCCTTCTCACCCATCCACCCACCAGTCACTTTGAGATTTGAAATGCAAAACAAACAACAAAACGAGTAAAGCTGAAAAACGTCGAACCTTTCTGACTGTGCGCTCATCTCTAAATAGCCGGATTCCAGCTAGGCCTGTGATATGGCCCCTCTGAAAAGAGGTGCAATTGATTTGTAAAAAAAAATATATATATATACATATATTTATATATTTTTTATAGAGGCTGGGGATTGAGCACCAAACTGTACATCATTAAAGTTAAGCTAATGCATCAAGAATACAGAATATGACACATCTACGATTAACGGGGCTGTCTTGGTCTTTCACATCTCTAACTAGTGTGGTATCAGAAGAGATAGCAGGAACTCTTACGTTGGCAGAATGATTTGGCTTTATGTTTGTTTGTTCCTCAAAAAAAGAAAAAAAAAAAAACACATGAGGTATGGATCTGCTGATACAATTCTCACTATCCAGGTGTTGGTCCTGTCAGAGCACTTAATCGTAGGGAACCTCATTTGCTTGGAAATGTGTATCTTTTGCTAGGGTCAGTGTATGTGCGTGCTTGTGCGCATGTAAATGTGTGCGTGGTTGACTCCCCAGAAGAATGTCTTTTTATTTTTATTCCTGTCAGGAGCCCCTCCAGCCAGCCGCCCTGGCTGCAGAGAGGGGACACTCTTTTTTTCGCCCATAAACGAGGCATTTCTGGAAGTAGGGCCCGTAGGCTGAGCATAAACAGCGACTTGTTGTGGACAAACAGTTTTAAGTGACTCTATGACTCTGTAGCTAGCCCTAATACGCCAACTGTGCCTATGTGAACTGACGCTGCCCTTGCTGTGTGACGCACTCAGGCTTCAGCAGAGAAAGTCGCTGCTGCTGGTGAGGCAGGGTAATCGGCAGACTCTGGGATTTTCCAAGGACAGTGCTGGGTAGCCGTTTCTTAAACGCAGAGGAACATCCTGGAATCGACATCAAACAAAAGCGACCACGTCAAACAAACATCACTATGGGTTTGAGTGAGGGTCGCTATGGCGACCTGAGAATTTTCAAACTGCGTTCGCTATCAGCACCGCTCTCTCTGTTTCCTGTGTTCTGGGTGTGGTCTGATCCTCTTTTTTTTTTTTTTTGACTGTCTTCTTTTCCTTCAGTGAAGTAATATCCACCCATTTGAGCCGTGTTTCTTAAGACCTGGACGCTGAAAGGGTGCAACCTTGATAAATTACTTAAAAAAAATGGATTTATGAATGTTTTCTTTTTATAAAAAGAAGTGGGAAAAAAAAACATGTCAGTACCGGTGCTTGAGAAAGGAACTTATATTTTAGTTTGAAAACTATGCAAAATATAAATAATTTGCATGGTCCCATCCACCATGTCACGATTGAGGGAATCTGATTTGAATTCAGGACCTTGGTCAACCCCCCCTGTCCTTCTCAGCTTGTCCATCACAGCCAACACTCATCATTGTCTTGATGCTCTTACACAGTAGATCTTCAAAGCAGCACTTGACTCGCTCATAATACTAGGAATCCAGGGCGATTTCTGATGCATCACCTGTGTGACAAATGTACAACAGTCACTGCAAGCCCCTTTAATATGAGGCCGCAGTTGCGAATGTAAATGTTTTACAACACGCAAATACATTTGTGTAGCGATTTACATATACATAGACACCAAAAGGACTTGCTAATATTGTACGTAAGACAGGAGGCAAATTCCGGTTTCAACCGGCGTGGTAGCTATTCTGCTGTCACCAATTTACTCCAAGGCAAGGAGAAGGAGGGTCTTAGTCATTTCTAGTTTTGAAATTGAGATGTATGGACAGATGTTCCAGTGTTTGGATGGCTGGATGTAACTGATGAATAAAACTGATGACGTGAGAGAACGATTCAAGGGTTGCACCCCCGTATGAAGCTGTACATCAGTAGAAATGTAGAGCGGCCTGGCTATTTCGCTTTCCATGCTACCGTGTATTCAGAAAAGAACAGGACATGTTTCTCTGATGGACCGTGTGTGATTAGAGATCCTGTTTCAGTAATTTTAGGGTTTAACGTTATGATTGATTAAGCGGTCATAATTTATTTAAAGGTGGACAAACGTCGTTGTAGCGCATTTCGGAATTCTTGTCTGCAAAGTGTCGCGATGGCATCTAATTTGTGTGTTTTGTTAAAGGACGGCGAGCCATGAGGTGTTTTGTTCACTCAGCCCTGAATGGCAAATGGATTCTTCAGCGATAAGCTATGATTTTAGAAAACAGAGATCACTGACGTTTATATCTTTCTACCTTTCTGAGTTTGCTTGAAGTAAGCAGGGGGATGAATTCCAAATCCACCTCTGGGGTTTTTGTAAAAAAAAAAAAAAAAAAATGGGAAGTGATGCAAGAGTGCCGTGTATTATCCGAATCGCTGACACAGTCCTGGTCGGAACCGTGCCTCGTCATTTCGAAGGCAGCTTCACTTAGCGATGGAACTGTACTAAAAACAGGAGACTGACCGGCTTTCGTTCGTTAGAGCTCTCTGACAGCATGCAACTGGATCTCACACTAAAGGAGGAGAAGCGGCCCTCCGCTCCGTGCGAGGACTCGCTTTAGTACCTTTGACAGGGGCAGTGCAGCCTACGCCTGGCACCCAGAACAGACATCAGATAGGGACAGTGGTAGTTCACACTTTACTAACCTCCGTCGGGACTTTGTTATGCACGCACGGCCTTCGAAAGGCGCACGCCTCAGCGTCAGTATAGGAGATGGCGCGAGTGCGTTGGGCGATGCTTTCATTACTGGGCCTTCACAGCGGGAAGACAGAAGTCACTACAGCAGGACATAGATACAGTTAGCTTCACAGACAAAGGGGTCTTCAGAATCCGAGGGCCAGGGAGGTACAAATCAGCATTGTATCTCGCACGCCCTTGATTATGCACCATCAGACTTCCATCCAATTCAAGTTGCCAATGCACAGTCTGGACCAGGTTTGAAGTTATATCAAACCTGTTACATGCAATGAGCTCTGAACTCTAAAATAAACCAATGTTTATAGTCTGGAGCCTGGAATGGTGCAGATTTTGACTATATTTGCAGATCAATCTCAGCTGAGATCGGAAATGCCCCAAAACCCAAAGCTAATTAAAATTCTACATTTGATTCGGTGTAATCGCTGGTGTGGACAAATGCTGATTTTTAAGCTGCAATTTAAGCTGTCGTAAACTGTCCCTGGGTTTCATCAGATTCTGAGTCTCCTACCTGGTTAGACTAATGCAATAATCACAACTCATATTATGGTAGTAACTACAGTTTTGTTTCTGAATGCATAACTATTTTGGGAAAAATGGAAACTCAAATGATTTGTTATGTAAATGTGACATGAACCGGCCCGTGAAATGAGACCCATTTGTGACAGGAGGACCGTGAAAATGTTCAGCATTTGGAACTCTCTAAATTTTTAAAAAGATGAAAAAAATTTAAAAATCTCAAATTATAAAGAAAGTGAATATCACTGTGTAATATTTATTCATTCAACTTGTAATTTATGTACTCTTTTAACCTTTGTCTTTTTTGGTATGACAAAGCATTTATTTAAATAAAGTTATGTATTCATTTAAAAGGAGTGGTAGTGTGTTTTCATGTGCTTATGGGTGTTCGTTCTTGTCCAGGAAATACACAGACACGTCTACAAATGCTGGGATGACCAGCCTTACAATAAAGGAAAAAAACTGTGTCTTACAACAAACACTTTTTTTGTGAAAATGGATATTTCAGAAAGTAATCCAGGTTAAATACCTATTTAGGCCGGCATCAGAACTTTACCATTTTGGTTTCTGAACAAGGAACATCTTGGTCTAGTGTCTTAAGATTGGTTTCCCAACCACAACATTATCTGCTGCCTGAAGACTAGAGGTTTTGTATTTAAAGAAGCAATTAGGCTTAAGTACTATACTATGCTCATGGGCTATTCACTTCGGACTTGATCTATATTGTAAATGCATGCAATGCAGTCTATGTAAAGACCTTAGATATCAACATTGCAGAGTAATTGCTGCGTCCCACATAAGTTTCCAGACCTCTACTTGACTCTATGCCATACAGCACTCATGTGAAGTTGGTAATGGACAGCTCCAGCATCTCACAGATGAACACATTTGTTCTTGCCTTTTTGCAGTCTCTGTGTACATTATTTCTGCATTGATACTCATATTTTTTGCAGGTTGGTAGATAGATACAATGGTGGGATAGATGGTAAATTAATACAGTGACAGGCAACAAGGACTACACATTAAGAAGTATAACTTAACTGTGACATGTGCACAGAGGCAAGTCGTCAGAACTTATGGAGAAGTTCCCCAGGAACAAGGAAGGATTTTAGGATGATGCAAGGGACAAACCAACCTAACACTGAAATGACTACGGAAATCAAATTACACATCTGTGATGCAGTTCCTCGTAGTCAGAAATACTTATCAACATAGATAGCGTACTTACAATGCCAGAATACAGAGCTGGGCATCTCTTGTTCATAGGCCACACAATGTTCCAAACAAAAGCAGTGAAAAGTAGGCAATATCACCAGTACCTAAGCAGAAAAATGGCTGGAATAAGGGGCAGCGCTGCTGTGTAACAGCTGTGTAATAAATCCAAGGAATCAAGAGTGAGCGTGAACAGCGCGTCAAAAACAGTAGGTAGTACCTACAAGCGGCCTTGTGTATCTCCTCGAGTGAGAGGCCTGCTAGGGATAACTCCTGTTTAGCCTACAGCCAGGGAGAGTACAGAGAAGACCAAGAAAAATGGGGGGAGTGCATCTTGCAGTCTTATAGAATCCAGATGTGTGAAAGGAACCTCAAAGGTGCTCATTCGCTGTGACAGGCTGAACACAGAGAGGCGCAAATTGAGACCTGGGGAGAAACACGTGTGCGTAGATTTGATTTGTGAGTTACCAAACGTGGCAATTACGATAGCGTTCAAAGAAGCTGACAACTGCATTTAAGACTTCAAAGCCTTCATGAATCTCTGTCCTCTATCTCACAATTAGCCCAGCGGCAAAGGATGATTTAATCTAAACACGCAACTTTGGAGTTTGAAACTCCAAATCTTGGAAGGCAGTGATGCAGATACTTCCAGCTAACAGGGACACACACACACACACACACATATACTCTTGTAACCTTTGTCTTTTTGGGTGACAAAGCATTTGTTTTTTTACGTAACTTCAGTTAATTTAAACTGAAAGCGTGCCACACACACACACACAACACACACACACACACACATATATATATTATATATGGCATCCTTTCAGTTAAATATCTTGTGGAAACAGCATATAAGCCTCCACCAAAATGGCTATGGAAATTTCCAGAAATTTCTGGAATAACCCAAGCAAATTATCCTGCTTCATGATCTCCAGGCCACTGCACAGAAGAACATCCTTTGTTCAGCTTTTTCTTTGTTAGAAGAAATACATTTTTCATTTTTTAAACTTTGATATTTTACAAATATAAAAAAGCAAGGACATCAGCCACAAGGACACAGGTAATATCTGTTTAATGATATACTGCATATCAGGACAAGACTTACACCAAATGAATATGTCTTCTCATACATTTCTAACTTTCTTTAATAGCTATGCTTCTCCGTTTAAATGCAGATGTAACACGAACGTGACTTCACTGAGGTGGCCCTATATAAACCGAGGTATTGTGAATCGTCTCATGTCGTCCTTTCCAAACACTGGAGAGAAAGCAAGGCAAGCAAGCAACAAGTAGGACACAGGGCGTTCTCGCCTCACTGTCAAAATTCCCCATGTCACTAGTGTGACACTGTCCAAACACAAAGCCGAGTCTGATGCCTGACGCTGGTTTTACGCACCAGCAGATAGTGAATACTCCCGCCTTGCCTCACCCTGGCGGCCCGTGCTGGCGAATCAGTAGCCAGCACGGGCCACAGGCGCAGAAGCCGCTTTGTCTCCAAACTAGGCCAAGCTCAAACTACCGGAAAATTCACTGTACAACCGGGGAGGGAAAGGGAAACACGCCGGCACCCACACAAACAGTTGTGGCCGAAATGCACCTGACTTACTGGCAGGTCTCAGTCCCCACAAGAGCTGCACTTGTGTGAATAACTGCAGCCTCGGGTGTCACAGTGAGAAACCCCATTAAGTTGGAAATCTGTTCTGGAAAAATGCGCTGCCCCACACACTGGGACAATGAGGACATATTGTGCGCCGGGTTTATGGTTCATTCGATGAGTAATCTATGTGAAAAGTCAACAGCGGACCATTCACAGAGCAGCCACAGCTGGCCAGTGCAAGGCCTGTAACTTTTGTTTCAGAATTATAATTGATTAGGCCTTATTAGTATTACTGTTATGAGCTTTTGAAGATTTCAGCTGTGGAAGAATCAGGACCATATCATTTTAATTTAAAAATTACTGCAATGATAAGACTCCTGATGTATGAGCATGTACTGTAAATAGGGAACTTGATTGTTTTGGAATGCAGGCATTGTGGAGAGTGCTTGGATGGGGCCCTGTGAATTTTCTTGGGTATTAAGGACTCTTTCTTAAATTTGTCATTTCAGGAAGGTCCAAAAGTATGTTAGAGCTCATCAGAACCACCTCAGGGGGTCCCGAGCCAGGCCACGTCCTGGGCCTGCCGCTACCGGTTGTGGATTTGCAAAGGCTATATTTACATCAAGTCAAACCCATGTAATATCGCATCTGTCAATGTTGGGCTCCTGTCCTAATCTCGCCTTCTGTCAGCACTTTGTTAGTAAAGCCACCCTCTCCATCCCTCCCCAGGATGGTGTCACATGACTGGGTGCAGGGAGTGACTGGGCGAAGGGGGAACGAGGTCTATCCAAGCGGCATGCTTTCCGTGCCGCCCCACAATCCCTGGCAACGGAGCTGGCACCCAGCAGGGCGCTCTCTGAGGATGGGACCAATCCTAGTTGGGGGGGGGGGTGCACTTCTAGGGGGGCAGTATAGCTACGCTGAAGGAGGTGCGTATGGGAGGATGCATGTCAAGACTATGGGGCGGGGAGACAGTATAGCTACCCTGAAGGTAGGTGTGTGTGTGTGTGTGAGTGGGGGGTGGGCCAGTGAAGTGTCCCAACACAGAGAAGGCAGAAAAGTCTTCAGAAGTCCAGAAAAATCTATAGAAAACCAGGCTAAACGGGACTGTCTGGCACAGAACACACATTTATTGGGAAGCTGAGAGATTAAAAGTTGAATAAGCAGAGGAGCGACTTGGCCTGGACAGCAACACCAACAAAAACGGAAAGCTCGGTTGCTGAAATAACCACACAGCCAAATGCACAAAGTACAGATGCCTGAAAGGCGTGTTTTTATACCCCCTGTCTGCAAACAGGAGAATGCAAAGCCAGCCGTACTCTGGTGTATGTCGAGTCTTATCACATCTGCATTTGAAATGCGTGAATGACAACGTTTTCCATAATGCTCTCTAGTCGGTTGTTCTCTGCCTGCTTAATCCTTCATGGTTTTTTTTTTTGTTTAAATTTTTTTTTTTTGCTTTAATATTCCATGACATGAACACTCAGTTCTGTTAACTTGCAATATTACTGAGGATTGATCGAATACATTTTATACCAAAGAAGACAATACAAGCACACAAACACATACACACATCTGTAACTCGCGTAGCTGTTTGAAATCCTGGCTCTTCCGTCTCCTTTTTTTGGATTTTTTTTCAAGGCTCCCTTAGGGTGACAGGATCAGGGTCCGACTATTTCTGTGGGGAGACAGGGGGCTCTGTTTCCGGCCCTCCAAGGTACTGGCTACAATTGGGGTCCCCTCTCACCATAGGAGATGCTGGGATCTGCCGTCCGGTGTGGGGATTGACACACCAGCATTCACCCCTCTGTCCGTGCACCGACATCTTGCACTAAAATACACAACACGGGATGTGGAGGTCCGTTAGGAAAATTATCATTATCATTCAGGGGGAGGGGCCTGGGGGGGGGCTCGGGTGTCATGCTACACTAACAACATTTGATATTTGGTTCATTTGTAAGGGCATACTCTGTCGCCCCCCACTGAGTGCCGAGGAAATGAGGTCACAATAGACTGGGATACAGTTCAATCCAGTGGGAGCCAAATATGCAAAAAATTGATTTTTTCCCTCAATGACAATGAACAAAAAGTGACAGTTATAGTAATTAGAGAGTTTGGAAACAGCCTGCACATCAAAATAACGAAGCACTTCACTCATTTCACTGGGCTGTTGTCCTTGTTTCACTTTAAATAAAAGAAGCTAAATTTAACTACTTTCTCATACGACATCTTTCTGATTCTAGCTAGTGAAAAATTATTAAAAATGACAAAGTAAATAACTTGCATGTTTATTTTCATTCATAATTACTCTAACTCCAGAAGCACATATTGCATGGTTTTCATTATCTGTATAAAGTTTGAATCTTTAGAATCCTGCTATAATTATTTAGTTTGAAATGGTTTTTATTTAGTCAGTAGGTACAACACCTAACTACTGTCACTGACCCAAATGTGAAAGACCAAAGGCTTAGGCAGGACCTTACCTGCTTCAGGTTGTACTGCCCCCTCTTGTCACAATTGGGGATGTGCAGGGAATACAGATCTTCCAGGGGGCCCCTGTTCTCACTGAAGGGCATTTTGGAGATCCGCTCCAAAACCTGATCCAGCTCCTGTTGACACTGGCTCTGTGTACACAAATGAAGTGGTCAGGACTGGCTCCAGGGAGTCACCTAGTGCAGTGGTTCTCAACCGGGGGGGGGCACAGCCCACTAGGGGGCCTCAACGAAGACCAAGGAGAAGGGCTATATGATTTACTCGAAAAGCATAGAAAAAAATACAATATTGCTCAACCTAAGGCTGAGCAGTAGTCAATTTTGAATTTTTACAGTTTATCAATATTTTTTCGAAACGTGATATCCATATACTTTAATTGTAAGTTAAAAGTAGGGGTTTATTGAAGATCTTTAATTGACACCAACAGTATTCTTTCCTGGTTGCAAAAAGTATGACAGCTTCGGTCTTGACTTCACACTGAATCCCAGAATTCATACCTAAATTCAGACCATTCAGTTAACAACATCTCACGGAGAAGCTGATGGGGGGAGGGAAGGCGAGGAATCACTGTGACTTGGTTCATTTTGTTTCAGCAACTGTGTCACTCATTGTTGAAAAATAACGGAAGTTGCAATAGATCTTCTATTTTGTTGAAGGCTAATACCTTAAAATTAGGATCGTTTTAGTTATTAAGCACGCTTAATGGCTGTCAGGCTTCTGATTTTAGAACCATTTGCCAAATACCTTTTAGATGTAGATATTTCTTTTATTAAACATTCATCTTCTGTTTCGAGAGTAATGTCATAAACCGAGAAAAAAAGAATGTCGGTATACATACAAAATTTTTTGAGTTACATTCAAAGGGAATTACTTAGCTTGGCTGTAAAACCAAATGAAAATGTGTTTATATTAATACATTGGGAATATTTCTCATCATTGCAGAATGCATACAAGAAACAGTAAAGGTTGGGAACCACTACCCTAGGGGATTTGGCCCCTGCTCCATGTGGCGAGACCCCCTTCATCAAAGAGGCCCTCTGATAGAGGCTACTCTCTGCTTGGATCAGGATGAGAGATTGCCCGGGCCTGGGTAGCTGCCAGGACCTTATCCATATCACACGGATGGGAAGCACCCAATCGTGTTGCCGTGTTGCACGCCCGCTTCCAGACATGATGTAATCTGACATGCTATGAAAACTCACAAAAAGTCCTATTAAGGTTTCATGACATACTGTCTAATGGATGTCTGTAATTTATGGAAACCCTTCCACTGAAAAAGGGGAAAAAGATTCTTTTTGGGTTACCCTACTTGGCATCTGCTCATTTCACCATCCTCATCATTATTAATGTTGGTATGTGCTAATAGTCACTCGTGTACTTTTTTCTGTGGGAAAATCTTTAAAAAAATTTTTATCTAACTATTTAGCAGGTCGAAGCATTTACAGATTCCATACAAGGGTTACAGTGCATTTCTAACCAGTCTGAACTAGCTTCAAAATCGATATTCGCAGGTGATGATTAGCAAAGAAAATCATTACTTGAAAAGGTTTAACGCTTGTTAATTTATAACAATTTTGTTATAAATTAATTGGAAGATTTTATGTTCTTCCAGTTATGTAGCTCTTAAAAACCTTATTTTGTTAGGTGTTAAAGGCAACAAAATTGGGATACGTAACCGGAAAACTACAGAACACAATCCTGGAAATTTTAATGGTAATGGAAGCATTTAGCATTAATGTTTCGCTGCAACAGATTTTTCCAAGACCCAAAGCCTGGATATTTGCCTACAGCTCTTTTTGAAGCATAGAGCTGCTTCGGAAGTTGAGTGGTTACCCAACATTCATGTGTGTATGTAAACAATACCAGAAGAGGGCACTGGTGTGCTAGATTATTACAGGTCTTAGTCAGGGGTAACCTTGGCATTTGATACACTTATAAAGGCTTCTTCAACCAATGCTGGCTACAAAGAAGCTTCTACTTACACTTTGCAAAAGTCATCTTCAGCTGAAGGATTGTCCCCTATAGCTGACCCCATGGGCAACCTCGCTGAATGTGGACTTACCAGCTTTACAGGAGGAATTTTGACTTCTTCTGCCCTGTTGGATTTCATTTTGGTCTTCAGCTCCTGTCGGTGGTGCCGGACTGCGTTCTTCTTGGGGTCATCTTTGGTGGGCCTCCTCTCAGATGAGCCCTCCGTCAGGCTGATCACGGATTGGTCCAGCACTTCCCCTGCTGGGCATCCAAGCATAATGTCAGACTAAAGCATCAAAAGAAAGCATTGAGGCTTGCATATGTCTGGGTAGAAGACCAAGTACTGGCTCGCCTCATATAATCAGCATTCTATTAAGCAGACATAATAATGGGACTCAGGTACCAGGAATGGCATAATCTTGTAGCATGCAGCAGCCAGGTCACATGACCTATCCTATAGTACATATGCACTGAGGTGCTGTAATCTGTCAGATAAGCTAACATCCAAAAGCAGAAATTCCTGAAAGTAATTTTAATGAATGATACAAAAAAATTGTTACATCTATCCAGCCTTTTTCCCTCCCCTTATGCAGTATAGGGTCTTGGAGGTCATAAATCCACCATTGACCCTAGATTTTGACAGGCCCCTTAAAGTCAATACAACATCCCCGGCATCTGTACAAGAAAGCAGATAAGGACACCGTAAAATCCAAAAAGTTTAACCTTGTAATTAAACATCGACAAACACAACCTTCCTGTCATCCCTATCAAAGCCGTTTTTTTTTTTTTTGCAGAGCCGTGCTGGAGAAATAGTTTTTAGGATTTTGAGAGTGGGGGGGGTGGTGTACTGATGTGACCCACCAATGTTTCCTTTGCTCTATCTACCCTTCCTGAATGAGCACGTTCCTCAGAAGGTGACAGGAATGCTCGAGATGGCAGTGTGTTGACGCATACACACAAATCACCTCAATTCACCTTACGTGCTTTGAGATATGAAACATATACACACAGTCACTGTAAGAAAAAAACTAAAGAAAAAATGAAATGCTACAATTTAGAATTTTAATGAAGAAGATTATTTCCAGTGTTGGCTAAAGAAACACTATTTATTACAGCATATATTAATTTAGTTCCCAGTTAGCAATCAATTCACAAATGTATACTCGTGTATAGAGTATTATAGAAACCTTCAAAATGCAGTATGATACATTGGTAAAGATTTATAAAAATGGCTATAACTATTTATAGAAAGACATAACCCATCATAGCATTATATGGCATATTATATTATATACCATATATTATTATGCATTATGAATGCTTTATGAAGCTCTCCTCTATAATGCACCTTCATAATGCATTATAATGGCTTACACTGACCAGGGATCAAGGTTGCTATAATCCAGTATGATGACTGCTTTAAGTGAAGTATTACCATAGGCTTTAATAACTGATGCCAATCAATGCGTTTCTTAACCTAAACTTTATCTATAGACTCATTAAGATTTTCCCAACATGTGACACTCGGTAGGTTAGCTTACGAAGGCTCACTGTATCTGCAGCATTTGAAAAACAGATCATCATAAACACCAGCTGTTACCTGTCTTTTGAAATACTTAGCTAGGTGAAGCATTACATTACTATTTAGGAGAGATTTCGGTAACACTTTACTTAAGGCCATGTTTTTTGTAATTTATAAACACATTCATAACAAATCATGATGTATTTATAAAAAATTATAAACATGGCTATAACTCTTCATCAAAAGGCATAACACATTATACCCATGTGCATTAAGCATTATGAATGGTCTATGAAGCTCTCCTCTATAATGCACTATAGATACCTTCATAATTCATTATAATAGTTTGTTTAAGAATTAAGGGTGCTTTTATATTCCATTATAAAGGTGCATTATAGATGAAACATGGCTATAACGTGTTGTGCATTTTTATAAATATTTATAGCCATGTTTATAATGTTTTATTAATGCATTATAATGCATTATGAATGTATTTATAAATTACTAAAAACATGGGCTTAAGTAAAGGGTTACCGAGATTTCATACTGTTTCAAACTAAAGCTAAGATGCTGTCATAGCTGAAAATCGCTACGTATTTCAAATATGAGGCTTGCCGATAGTGGACTCACACCTACAAATCATATTTTTCATATAAAGATATTTGTAGCTAAGTGCTTTTCAGTGGAGAAGTTTTAGCTGAAGGCCTTGCTTCGCTGGTTGGGTGTCTCCAAAGCCACATCCTCCATCAGAGCTCTCTCCTGTCTCATTTTACTGACAGACCTCAGAGGAGAATAAAGAGAAGCCGAGGCAATGAAACTTCCACCAACAAAGAACCCCAAACAGTAATTGAGATGCCTTGCACAGCCTTAAGCATTGTGGGGGGGGGGGGGGCCGGGGGCGCGGCGGGGGGGGCGCCGGGGTGGGGGCGGGGGTCCCGGGGGGGGGGGGTCGGGGGGGTGGTGGGGGGGGGGGGGGGGGTCGGGGGGGGGGGGGGGGGGGGGGGGGG
>JAODKC010000038.1:8229414-8241900 GCA_026777985.1 Mormyrops attenuatus
GCATTGTCCACCCCCCCCCCCCCATCTTGTAGTCTACTGTTTGACACCCAACTAAACATGAAAGGACAAAGAACATTGCTTGCTTCCTGGACCCTCTTCATGGCGCAGCCAACACCTGAGATTACACTGCATCCTAAGAATCTGTGCATCTGTATCTCCACGCCTGCCTGGACACCTCCAGGTCCAGCTGGCTTGCCCCAATATCAGGTGTCGTTCAGGCACAGAAGGAACTGAAAGCTCGGGCATTCTCGTTGGCGGCGTCACAATGAGGTGAACTCTACAGCATCCCCAACTTTGCACGGGATCAGACAGATGTAGTCTGCAGAGGGAAGAAACTAATACAAATACACTCCATATTCTACTAAACATGATGAAATACACAGCTATGGGGAAATCATCACAAGTCAACTTCAATCCATAGACAAAAAAAAGCCTCAACTCTGAAAGTATGTTTCAAGCCTGCGTTTTTATCACTATCCTGTTCTGAGGCCACAGAGGGCACCCCCCCTTCAATCCCACCCCCCCCCTATCCCCCTCAATTCCCTGCAGCCCTGCCCCCAGCCGCTTTTCCCACTGAGGCACAGCACAGACACGAGAACACTTACATGAACTTCAATTCCTTGAAAGTATAAACACTGACGGAGTCAGCTTTGTGCCATCCCTATGAACTCTACCATCAAAAAGAAGGAACAGGGACTGGGGTGGACAGAAGGGTTATTTTTCCACAAATGGAGCAGAGGTCAAGTTTGCCGGGAGAAAATGTTATGGCAGAAAAATACTGACCCTGGACCAGTTTGCTAGGACTACGTAGATGCCTGCTTATGTAAGATCAGGTCTTTTGAGGACCCAACCCAACAAAGAGATGCAAAAAATAAGAAATAAATATTGAACATACAGTTGTTTCCTTACGCTGGTGCTCCAGTTAAATGTCCAGTATTGCTCAAGTTCTTTCGCTAACCGTTAAATTGGAATACCGCTGTGATTGGCAGACTTCCAGAAGCCCTAGTACCAGTTCATCGGTGCTTGGTGTACCAGCTATTACAGGGTTTGGCTGAGCCACAGGCACTGCAGGGTGACTTTCAGATGGGTCAAGTAGCTCAACCCAAGAGCACCGTGTCCTTATCTGCATTTACGGCCATGTTTACAACATCTAAGGCACAAGGCGGGTAGGCGGGAGACACAGTTGAAGGCCATATCAACTGAAATTCATAAATCACACGAAAACTCGAGTTCCTGTGGCAAAAAAGTATACTATAAACTGAATGCTGAGTACTTAAAAAGAGCCCAGGCCCTGATAACTACTGGAGCGAGGAGGTGGATAATCACATAGAAACACTACAATAAATTACACTGCATGAACCACAAAAGTATGGAGATTTTAACATACAACTAAAGAATAGGACTGTATTTCAAATCATAGCAAAGGATCGTATAATGGATTTTTAAGAGCATGAAAACTCATCAACTTAAGGATTAGTATAGATACACAAGGCCAGCTCTTGCCTCTGGTATCCTTTGATTCACTACAATACCAGTCAAAAATTTAGACATGCCAAACCGCATACAAAGGAGAGCGATAGTGTCACATCGCATGACCTGGTCACCTGACCTAAACACAGTACAGATGGATTTGGAGGAGTTTGACCATAGAGTGAAGGAAAAGCAGCCAATGAATGCTCAGCATATATGAGAACTCCTTCAGGACAGCTGGAAAAGCATCCCAGGAGGCCACCTCATGAAACTGGCATACTGTAGAGGAGACAGTAGGATCAGCCAGTCCCTGGAGCAACTGGGGTTAACGGTCTTGCTCAATGGCCCAATGCTGGGATTACTCTGCCAACCCAGGGATTTGAACCAGAGCCCCCTGTACTGGAGTCCCAATCCACAGAGCCCCCCCCCCACCACCCCAAACAGTTTTTTTACGATGTTTCTGGTCCGTGCATAATCCATATATGTTATTTCAGAGTTTTGATGTTTGTATAATTATTATAAAATATAATATAATAGTAAATTATATATAATAGTATATAATAGTAAATAGAGCTTTCTCTGGGTAGGTGGGTCAAAACTTTTAACTGGTTCTCTGTATGAAAGGTTGATAGTATCCTGTCACTCTATGCAGACATACCAAAACAAAAGGAAATCACAAACGAGTAGAAGTCGTCCCCTCCTTACTCTGCCAGCATTCAATGGCTCAAGCCAATCTCCTCTGGATCCCTTCCAGTGATTTTGTGGAAAAACGTCGTCAGGATCAGGTAAGTCATGCTCCGCTGAGCCTGAAGGTTCTTTGTTTCCTTCTATTACATAATCTTTGCTGTGTCCAAGAGTAACACATAACTGCTTGATGGAGGAAACCTGACTCAACAGAAAGGGTCAGACCTCTGCATGCTGGGATCAGGGTGGTAGCACAGTGTCCTGCACTGAAATCGGTGCTATCAGCATGTGTCTGACCAACATCAAAGCCTGTCCCGAAGCCTCCCCAAGCTCCTATCAATGACGCGCCCCATCCATTATGATGTGATGCCTCAGCCAATCACGTGAAGCAAGTGCAGTTCAAAGCCTGCAACGCACCGATTTGATTTTAAGCTGTCAGTAACTGCCTGTCCGGCCGGTGTGTGAGCCATGGTCGGACATGGTTGATCCCCGTTGGCACTGTTTTGGTTAACTGAGCATGTTGAAATGGCATTGAAGCTAGCTGGTGAAACTGAGTTCTCTGATTGGCCCCCAAACATCACCTCTAGACATGCCAGTATATTCCAGAGAAATTTTTCACAATCAACAGGAGAGGATGGGAGCCAATCGTTCACCAACCTTGGTTGGCACTAACGTTTGTTGACTTGCGTACCCAACCTTAAACAGAAGCACTCTTCTGTTCCTTGTTAATGAGGAGAAAGCACATTAGTGATTAATTAGAGGAAAGTAACCTGTACCTGCCGCGAGCATTTTCCTATCCCATACCAAAAATCTGTAAATAAAGATGGTCTACACTGTAAAATAATAGATCACACCATTCTTGGAACTTAAACTGATGATCCAGCGGAATCCATTTGACTAAATTTAAATGCAAGCCCAGAAAAACTCATCTCTTATCTTGATATATGAGCATCTCAATCCCTGCCACTGGCGACAGCAGAACAGATCTTGCACATGTATGTTTGCATTAAAATCTGTGCTGCATTTCAAACTCCTCTGAGAGCACTACCTCTGTCAATGATTGACACGCTACGGATATTTTAACACAGTGATTAAATGTACAAGGCTGGAGGGAAATGAGAGTTCCATTAACTTTGCTTTAAGGTGGTAAATGAGAGCTCGAGTGCATGCAAATAAATCTGATCCTCGTTCAACGCCATGGCGCCCCCTTCAGGGTGAAAAATACCTGCAACCAGGTGGTTCTTTAATTGATAAAAGCAGCATAATAATGGTAATTATTGCTTCCATTCAGATGCTCAGAAACTTGATGACAGTTCCAGATTGTCACGTCTTTACACACTATCAGCTTAGAATCTGATTTAGCCGTGCACCTCGCATTCGTGTGCAAAGTAAGCGGAGGTTGAAATATTCTATCACTGCCAATTACATGTATTATTAAATTATTATTAACATTTGTGCTATTTTACAAATTCTAAGCGGGGACCCTTTAAAAGCATATCACACTGGGCCCCCAACCCAGACCAATCCAATTACGTTCTAAATTATTTAAGCCCGATGTCACTCCTGGGCCCTTGAAATCATCCTACCCCCAACCCACCCCCCGCCCCCTTTACGGCCCTCCTTCTTCTAGGAAAAATATTCGGTTTTTATATAAATAAAGAAAGGCTTTTCAGCACAAAGAATATCTCAAAAAGGTGTGCCTGTCTTATATAGAATATAATGTATTTAAAGCTGAAACCGGCAGTTACTTATGGAAAATGGGATTTAAAATTCAAGCCCAAACGCGATGCAGCACGACTAGTCAGTGATTGGCTATGGAGTGAAGTAAACATCAGTGTTATGCTGACATTTTCTGGGTAGCATATATAGGTTGCATCTCAGGACTTTTTTTCAGTGCCAAAATGACAGGTGGCCTCTATTGTTCTGTCAGTGTTCCTTAAAATCACTAAAACAACATGTAATTATTGGTAAACCGAAACACGAAGCATGACGCATTTGGGTAACTGCAATTTCTTCTTGCGTGTCAACCGTTACAAGAGTGCGCATGGCAGAGCTCTTACTTAATGCAAAATCACTTCAAATGACTCCTGTAAAACTGCCTGGTGCGAAAAATTAAATAAGCATTTCATAAAGAGACAGAACGCTTTTCAAATCCACAGTCAGGGCTTAGAATTCGCTTTGTCGCGTTTGACCTGAATTCACACTACATTCCCATGGTATTTATTTTATTCAATACACTCCCTAACACTATATATACACCAAGCTTGGTACAATAAACTGCACATGTGTCTGTGTGAGTGTGTTTCTATCAAAGCCAGTTGTCACAACAAGCCAGTTATGCTTCTTCTAAACCCCAGAACATACACAGTTCATACTGTCCCACATCCTGAGGAGTACAACTGTAAAGTTGTTAAGTAGTTGCACAAAAAATAAATAAATAAAACCCCCACCGCTCTCCTGTATTGATGCTGAAGACACAGTCAGGTCTGAAGCCTGGGACTGTTTGCTGAAATATCATTGAAGTTTGGCCTTCCATTCTGCTATAACTTTTCCAGCCAGCAGGGGGTGCTTGTCTGATGTCCCAGGGACACAGCGAGAATTCCTGCCACTCCTTTGACAGCTTGACACATCATTGGCTCTTGGATTGTGAATTATGTCGGGCAGAAAATAAGGGGATTTAAGGAGAGGATACGAGTCCTGACACGCAAACGCCATGCATCACACTTGTTCACCTTAGCTCCTGCCCACCTCCCATACAACTAATTAGGCCCCTCGTGGGGGAGTCAGAAGGAGGGAGCCAGGAGTAAGCCACAGTACAATGTACCCCACAGGGCTCCAAAGGTAATTACAGAGCACATGTTAAAGAGGAAGAGAGCGAGAGAGACAGAGAGAGAGCGGGAGAGAGAGACATACTGAAAAAAGAAAGAGAGAAAAAAATCGTGGAGAGAACAGGGTCCAGGACCCTCTTCCGTTTCATGCACTAGGACTGAACATTCCTGAGAACTAAAGGGACAAAAAACGTGCACTCAGGTAGAAGAGAACACAGGACTTCACAGGAACATTTCTCCATAGCGCTGCAGAACTGATAGCTTTGATCTTTTCCTCCGTCTGAGCAGAACTCGAGTAACTGAAAAATGCCACGGAGGATGAAAGGACCCAGCAATCCATTTCGGCTTAGTTCAACTCAATTCAGATTACTTCCGCTTTTTCAAATTCTACCATCAGAATCTAGCATATATCAGAAAAAATATCTGGAGTGTGAGTTCTCCTTAAAACTAGATTAATGAATCCTCATAATGACTGTTCACATGTAACAAGGTCAAAGGCCATATGTGCAATATAACCTTTTTTCAAAAAGAGCAGCAGCTTAGAAACCGAACTACGCTGTACTGCCCTCTCAGATACTTCTACTGCCACTTTGTGTGAAAGGGAGAATACGAAGGGAAGCAGAAGCGAGGGAAAGACACTGGGTGAGGCTTGAATGGGCTTGCTCAGATTCATGTTGTTTCAGTCCTGGATGCCTCCGACAGCCCCGAAGCAGCAGGAATACAATGCGTCCCTTTGACTGGAAAAGGACAAGCCCATGGAAAATGCTCAAAAAAATAAATAGAGAAAGATAGAGAAAGAAAAGAAATTATCTCCTCCAGCTTTAGATCTGGGAGGGGAGGTAACATCATTACCCCTTGGTGAACGTGTGGCCAATGTTGCAAGAGAAACTTCTGGAAGACTAGACTAGGGCCATCACCGGGCCGAGGACGAGATGGGTATATTTTCCCAGTAACACTTGATAACGAGCGATGAACAGGTTGATTGGAGTAGTGGAGAGAAAATATAAGCAAGTAATTATAAGCAGCCATTGTGATGATGTAATGGCATGTGGAGACTGTGGGGGTCCCTACTTGAATTCTCTTTGACTGATGCTTTGCTGTTCGTCACACCTTCAACGCCACTTGGTCAAATTTGTTCCAGCTCTTCCTGGCAGAATTTTTCGACAGGCTTCGCTCCCTCCACAGCATCTCACGGTAACAGTATGGGAGGCCAGTTCTGGAACTCCATGTCCCGGGATTCCTCGCTGCTGAGCCTCTTCGCCAAGGTAGGGGGATTAAGGCGGGCTATTTCGGTTCATTGGGCACTGGTGCCGCCCTCCTGCGGGTTCCGCAAAACGCCCAGTGTCACCCAACCTGTTTCAATCTGGGCACTACGCGGAGGGCTCGCAGGTCTCCGTTTCGGGTCACTCTTCCTGGGTTCCCTTGGAGAACACTTCTCTTCAGAGATGTGACCTATTTGTTTCAGGCCACAAAAGGGCCAGATTACTTCCTTCTGTTTCCACTAAGACCTGGACAACATCCACACACGTACCTTTCTGTGTAAGCCAGCGAGACCTCGCTTCCAATGATCATTCAGTGCGACTGACATTTCCTTAAAGTAATCCAATAAAGACTGTGAAAGCATGCTTGTGCACTTATTTAGACCAGATTGTTTAATTGCTTAGCAAGCACTTTTATCCAGAGCAGCCAAAATAGGCTGTAATCTTTAAAGACTGTTAAAGACAGATGCATCCATTTTAGTATTGTGTTAAGTACTTTGCTCAAGGCAACAACAACAAGATGAATTAAACTGGCAACTTTCTGGTCCATTCCATTACCCCTAATGCCCAAAAACACGTTGTGATAAAAGAAATTAGCCAGCCTGTGGTAAACTTTCCAGCAAATTCACATGAAAGTAGGTCAAACTTCAAAGGTTCGCCATTCCAGTCGTTGCTAAATCCTATTACCTTGTTTCACTTTATTTCCTTGGAAAGTCATAAAAGTCATGACATTAAAGTCAAATTCATTTTCAACTGAACATCTAACAATGCTAGGGGTTCAGAGCAATTAATTCTATCAGAATTCATCTAAAAGGTCACAGTTTCACTGGGTCTCAGTTTTATCTCACCCTGGGCACAGCGCATTTTTCAGGGAATTTCAAATGGTTAAGGAAAACTCCCAAAGTTAAGGGCTCTACTCAAAGTGATCTGCCTTCACAGAGGCTTCTGGCTAGTATGCTGGTACTTTAGAAGTCAACACACAGAGAAAAAAAAAATCCAGTGAGTGTTTGCTCTTCTTGTGGGAGGGGTGGCTTTAGGTTACAGCGTTTAAGGGGCGGCAGTTCTGCCTCCTGGTGCCAAAATCGATCTGTTAGCGAGCTGGTGGCCGCATATACGCAAATCGCAAGAGCAGTCTCGTTTACTTATATTATAAGTTCACTACCGACATGTAATTTACTAACACTTGGAGGAAATGGGAAAATAGGGAAAACCACTACAGATGGACAGATCTGAGAATGCAAGATTTAGTCTCAATTATTATTATTATTATTATTATTATTATTATTATTAATAATAATAATAATAGTATTGTTGTTTATTTTTTTGTTATTGCTGAATACTGGGACTGTGTGATAGCAACAGTACAATCTTACAGAAGAAAGTAAAAGAACATCAAAGGGTAGCGCGAATATTATTTAGTGGTTTTTAAGTCAGGTGCATTCCTTTCCCATTTTTCAGAATATGTTAGAGAGTACAGGCGTCATGGGGGCAAATTCCATATTACACACCGAAATAAAGTAACGATGCAAATGCATAGAATTAATGCGCAAAATATGAATGAATGTCAGGATGGCAATTATAAGGCTCGATCAGTGATTGCCCAGATGTGAGATGCATAGCTTGGGTAACTCACCACTCTGCTCTGGGTGATCAACACTTCCCAGGGGCTCTGCCTCCACTTTGCGTCCGCATCGTCCGAGACCTTTCACCAGCTGCTCCAGGGGCAGCTCCGAGTCCGGCTTCGGGTAACAACGTAGCCCGCTGGAGCATCTTGGGGTGTAGACGCCGCACAAGTCGCCCTCCTGTCGGGCGCAGACTGGACAGCAGCCGCAGCCGGGCTCCCGCACGATCTCCGCACAAGTTTCCGTGAGCTTCGGGCATGCAGCCTGCCTCTCCGCCGTGCAGCTCGGGCAGCGAAAAACCACCTCCCCGATCAAGGTGGCCGGAAACGCCAGGGATGCCAGCAGCACGCTGCAGCCTATGTACGAGAGCATATTCGCTGGTGGCAGAGGGACTAATGGATATGGGCTGGAGGGGGCAAGTCCAGGTGGAAAAGTGCTGCTGTGTATGCGAACAGGTGAAGTCTCAGGGAGGTGTCCGCGGGGTCCTACCGCCTGCCCAATTTCACTGACATCATCTAGGAAGGCAGGGCTCCGCAACGCAATTTTATTCTGGATCCTTAAGACACGCATACATTTTGAACATGAGTTAATTTCGGCAAGATTATTATTATTATGTAAAATTGAAACCACAATATTACTGATACAAAATGATATAATACACTGTTGCCCAAACAGACTTTCATATAAAAAAATTACAAGACACGTGTAAATTTAAAAATTCAAAATATTAAATATTTAATGACAGATAATGATATTTTATGACCTTTTGAAGTAATTTGCTCGGGAATTATAGACTAGAAGCATTTCTACTAGGTCTTGTTCTTGCACGAAACATGATAACATACTAGCCTATTACCATTCTGAATTTCCTGAATTTCTGAATACTGTAGATTGAAATTAATGGACACATATAGAATGTAGCATATAGCAGTATTTTTAAATAAATTATTGGATGTTTTGGAGTTATTCCGTCTGCAAGGAAGCCGTATGATATTTTCTGACTTGAAATCCCAAAAATAAATTGATAAACAGCACACGCTGAAAGATGCTGTGTTATATGTGAATATGCCCCTTACACATCTGTCGACATTTCATTAAATCTGCACACTGCAGCCGAATTGGGTCCTTGGCTCTATGTTACCTATTGATTACTGTGGCGGAGAGCGGAGGTGTCATGCGAGCCCCCTAAACAAGCCCCCATTAAACCACAGTGCCCAGCAGTCTGACGCGGTTGCCCCGGAGACTAATAGCTGTTGATTTAAGGATACAGAAATAACCACTCAGTGTGTAATCTAACGCCCTCCAGCATGCTACAAGATATAAATGAGGATTATTTTGCTTTGTGGGTGCTTACTGATTTTATAGTATTTTATTTATATTTATGGTATGCAGTTTGTTTTACCTTTTTAGAAGCCAATTTTAGAAGGAATTTGGATCCAGTGAAAGTGTTTATGCAGAACCGTATATATGTATATATCTGTTATTCTAAAAAAAAGTGTGTACCAGCGTGGAGCTGCAGTTTTATAAATACAGATTATAGACCGACTGGTCAGTATCATTATAAGGAAAAAATGCTCTCATATTTAGAAAGTATTAGATGTCTTATCGCTAATGGAATTCCGATTTAATTAATTCTGGCTTGCATTCTTTAAAAATTTTATATATGGTTTTGAAGTTTGTTTTTTTTTAATTAAATTATTTAGCACTGTCAGTTGTATAATGAATGTATCTATGGACAATATTGTTAAATTAGCATTTAATCGTATGTGGAGAAGCATTTATAGGGCAATATCACTTATTATATTACCTCAGAGCAATTTTATCTAAAGATCATTCAGTGTGTACCCCAGCCTCATGCCCTGTGCATCCTGGGATAAAGGCTCCCCTCACAGCCCTGACCATTGTAAGCAGTTGGAAGATGATCCAGGTCTGCTAACATTGTAGCTGGTCATTCATTGGACGCTCAGCCTAGTTACACTTATGCCTAGTCAACTCCTTGACAGCCGTATGTTTGTAATGTGCAATTCACCCGCTTTGGACAAAAGCATCTGCTAAAGGGAATTAAATGTGAATGGATGAAACAAAGATTCGTCAAATTCATCATCTCTTTTTGTCTTGTGGGGGACCTTAGGGGTGTCGGAGGATTCTGGGAGCCACAAATTCAAGGAGGCCCCCCACCCATCCCATATTCATCAAAATCTACCTTGGGGGGTGAAGATGGGCAAGATGGCAAGGGGGCAAGATGACATTGCCAGAATGCTGACTATTCCTACTTGTGCCTCTGCCTGAATTTCACCTGTTGCTGTTTTGGTGTGCAAGTCCCACTGTTTGATGTGAAAGTCCCACTGTTCGATGTGCAAGTACCAAAGATTTAAATACAGCAGGTATTACACAGAGTCCGTTTGGTCTCTGTCCAACACAAACAGGCTTTCCCGGTCCTGAAAATCTATTAACAGTCCCTTATACTCCTCTTGCAAGAGTTCCAACTCTATAACCCTCATTAAATGTGAGGCAACCTTTAATGTCCTTTGTTGGCAATGCCTGAGCGGACTTTGCAGCTTTACAGATCGTCAGAGCGATGCTGCCTTATTTACATCTTACCCTTCCAATAGCAGCAGGCCACTGGAGCTGGTTCACTCCAAGTAGAGAAGGAGCTCCAAGGCATGCTGGGAGATTTATGTTCCTGTTTGTTGGAGGAGCATAATTTCTGTCGATGTTATCATTGGAAGACTTTAAATTTAGATATTTTTTTTACTTTGTGTTTTTGGGTAAGGCACAAACAAACGGAAAAGAACTAATTTGCGTAATGTGAAGAGTGCCACAGGAACAGGCAAAGACTCACAGCAGGGGCTAAACAAACAAAGGGCTTTATTTTACAAGAACGCAATACGAAAAATGCGATGAGACCCCTTTAAGAACAGCAGGCTGAAATACAGCAATATATTACTGAAAGCTTCTAGAACAGGAAGAAACCAAGTGACATTAAACTCAAGCAGACTGGCAACATGGCAAAGCTTCCCCTAAGCTCTAACATGCCTTTACTTCCCTCCCTAATCCACTGAACTGTGCCTCTAAATAACACTAATGGCACAGAGACTAACCAGAGTCAGCTGGGTTTCGTTAACCAGGTTACCCCTAGGCGCAAGCTTTGTGATCACATGACAACACAAATTCACCCAAACCCTGCTCTGGGTCATTGCTTTACCCTGACTGGCTGAAACCAGAAAGAGGGGGAAAAAAATTATTTCCTTTTTTGGATAAAAATCTGAGCCCCGTGAAAAGTGCATAATCTATTTGTTTCAGTCAGTCTTGCAGCTGCACTGCACAAAATATACAGCTTGAAATTTTTAAAGATGTAGCTGCATTTTAGATAACAATTTTAGTACTGGTTTTTGTCCCTGTAGGCATTTCACGGTAAATAATCATAAGTACTGTCAAATGGCTTGGAAACATGGGTGTCTTCACTGCTTTTTGACTTTATTACTTATTCTTTGTGTAACAGCCATGGCTAAGTGATGAGAAGATGTTTTTTGGTAATGGAGGCGGCCTTGTGTCATGGTCGGATGAAAAGAAACTATTTACTGACCCTTGGTCTTTGCTGATCTCTCTGGACAGCCAGTGTGAATAAAGCTGCCAGTTAGGGCCCTGTTGCAGCCTGAAAGGTGAGGTAATGTCTGATATCCCTTTCGTTCTGTGCTGGTGCTGACCTCAGTTTACCTTGTGGTCTAGGATCCGCCTGGATTTGCATATTCATCTGTAGCTCAGCTATTTCTGTCCCGGCGAGATCACCGGAAACCTGCGTTGTGCTGAAATGGAAATGGAAGCCCTCACATCCAAGGACGTCTGATCTTGCCATGAGATCTCCATGTCTGCAGAATGGTTGGCGGGCCTGTATAATGAGTTATAGATAATCCCATGAATATGAAAGGCCCTTTCCAAAGAGTTTGAGGCAGACTGCATTTAACCCAATTTTTTCATCCAGTAATATTAATCAAGGTCTTGTATTAGATAGATTAGACAGACAAACAGGCAGACAGACAGATAGATAGATAGATAGATAGATAGATAGATAGATAGATAGATAGATAGATGGAATGAATTACAATCTTCAGTCTAAGTGTTCACTTTTCATTTGCACACCCTAATCCGCATTTTCCATTATTTTGCAAAGGCAATTATTACTCACAGTGGGTTTGGCATAGTAGATTTGGCAAATTGTAGTCTAATTACTCTGCCATTGTGTATTCCTAGCTCATGACCCCCGAGGTCGAACAGATTATGATTTGCATAGCGTCTGAATGTCGAGAGTATGCAAACTTACAAGCTCCTAATTAACTTTTCCAGACACACTGGGTGTCAATAATTTGTCTGTGTTCATTAAACTGCAACCATTTGCATTCCTTTCAACTGAGTGCAGACCTTGCATAACTCCTTGGACGTTGCCAAAATACACAGTCGCCTTATTGTGTCCGGATGTTAAAAAAAGTGCTGAGATTGGAGAATTCTGCAGCCATCATATTTAAAGGCTATAAGTCCTGCTCAGTCCACTATTCCAGAAATCCTTATCTGCTGGTGTGGTACCTTCTGATTGGAAGCATGCTAATATAACGCCCATATTCAAAA
>JAODKC010000038.1:8242000-8281147 GCA_026777985.1 Mormyrops attenuatus
CATGATCCAGGTATATAAGATTCTAACAGGTGTGGATGCTGTTCAGCCAAATGGCTACTTCAATATTAGTTTAAATATTAGAACTCATGGCCATAAGTGGAAATTAGCGGGAACATTTTTAAAATGAATTTGAGAAAGCACTTCTTTACACAGCGTGTAGTTAAAGTATTGAATAGTCTTCCTGTTAGTGTAGTGCAAGCTAAAACCCTGGGTTCCTTCAAATCAGAGCTAGATCAGATTTTAACAGCTCTGAGCTATTAGTTAAGTTCTCCCCAGATGAGCTTGATGGGCCGAATGGCCTCCTCTCATTTGTAAATTTCTTATGTTCATGCATTGTATTGCGTTCTGGGGTTGTGTTCATGGGTTGGGTCCATGTTACTGGGCTGTATGTTGTCCCCCGCTGCCACCTGGAGGTGTGCCCTGGACAAGAATCCTTTCTCAGTCCCTCAGAGCCAATGGGCGTTGAAGGATCTGGACCTACTGGAGAAATGTGCCCAGGTCATATCCTGTCAGATTGTACTCCGTTGTGCTTTGTGTTGTTCCTTTATCCTGAACAATTAAGTAGAGCCGGACACCATTGCTTTTACAGGAATTATGCATGCAGTTAACCAAAAGGCAAATTCATATGTTTATCTAACAGGCACATTTTTCCAAAGTGAGGTACATTTGAGGCAGCAGGGTCAGTCAGGCCTTGGGGCCATTGGGGAATAAAGGCCTTGGGGCCATTGGGGAATAAAGGCCTTGGGGCCATTGGGGAATAAAGGCCTTGCTCAGGGGCTCAATGGTGAAATCACTCAACCCACCTTGCAATTTGAATCAATGATCTTCTGATAACTGGTACCACATCTCACATTGCTCCCCAAAATCAGCTCATGCCTCACGTAAGGATCTTCAGGTTATGAGATTGACACACTACCTACTGCACTAATGAGGCAGGTACTTCACGGATATAAAGGCCAATTACTGTGCATAATTATTTAGTACTTTAGGAAATATCTTTATCTTCATTATTGACACAATGATCCTCTTCCATAAATCTTAACTCTTAAATCTTTACTCTCTTAAGGCCCAGCCCTCATTCCTCCATTCTTACCCATCTCTGTTGAACAATTAGTTTCATTGAAGTAATTTAGAGTTTGATTTGGACTTCTGACATAATGGATGTAGATTTTTGAGTTCTTAGAAACAAGTACTTTTGACATTTTTAATATTTTTTTAAATATTTTTAGATGTGTGAGGCTTTACACGAGCGTGCCAGGAGAAAAACATTTATATTATATAATTAGAGTGAGAGGTTTATTAAGAAAAATATGAACTATAATATTAATGCCTTTATTCCTTTGTCATTGTATGTTGCAAGCTTGTTCTATCCTGACTAGATCAGAGAAAGGAGGGTAAAATGACTGCAAGCTCCCCTTATCCTCGGAAGCCTCTTGGATGAGACCCAAACGTTCCACAAAAGCAATCGGCTGGGAGGTGCAGTTGTCAGGGCCTGAGCAGTGATCCCTGGCGACCGCCAGTGTGGCCCATTACAGACCATGGACTTTATGTGGTCTCCAAGGTTTAGAGCTTGAGCAAGTGTCCAAAGCCTCTTTGAAATATTCCATTCTGAACCCGCAGGACAATCTTGGAAAATTTGAAATTATTCTCTACAGCCTTTCATGGGACTGCATACAGACACGACTTACCCGTGTTTAAAATTTCCTTGTATTGATTTCAATGCGTTATACACACAATACATATTTAATCACAATGTATTTAGTCATACTGGCATCTTGCCCAGGGTGTACACCAGCCTTATACCCGGTCCAGCGTGGGATTGGTTCCAGCTCCCACCCCACCACCATAGACATTTAGAATTCAAATGGATATTTAATAATAAGGTTTTTAAAGAGGCTGAATTGGACCATTTGTATTCATATTTTGAGCAGGAATTAAGCTTGCATCTTGATGAAATGGAAATGTTTACCATTTCTCAGAAATTTCTCCAGTCACCACCAGTGATCATATTAAGTGTGTGTTTCCTAGCAACCAAAAAATGAACCTGAAAGCAATGGTTTACTGTGAAACCAAAAAATGTAGGAGATAGTGAGAAGTTACTTTTGCAGTTTTTGAAATGTCTAACTTTCCTGTCAGATCAAATACCATACATGGGTAGAGAGATGTTCTTTTGTGCATTCTTAGGAGCTAATAAACAAATTACTCAGCCCAATTAACAATCCAAATAAATTCCGATTCCATTTCAGTTGGTTGCTGAAGGAGAACAATGAGATGCCTCCAGTAGCGATTTCCAAAGGAAACATTTGGATTCAGACGTGCCGGGCTGCGTCTGACCAATGGATGTAGCGAAGCCTTAGCACCGTCTCGGCCGCTGCTTCGCCAGCGTTCTGACGGCTGTTACGACGTCTCATTTGGGTGACAGCTGGGTCTGCTGCCATTCCTATCTCCTTTGAGAAAACGTTTGCTAGACCAACAATCCAGACAGAGCCAGACGCTGCAATTAAGACGGGGCCTGACACTTTTTGGTACAAGAATTCGGCTTAAGCAGACAGCCCACTCTCCGTGGGTATTGCTCTTGGAATAATATTACATCCTTTATCTCTGTGTACCTGAAGAAATGTGTGTGTATGTGTGTGTGTGTGTGTGTGCGCGTGTGTGCATATATATTCATCCACAAATGGGTTCTAGCTTGCCATGCTGGGGCAAGAGAATTTTTCACTGCACAACAGGACATTCTTTTCTTTTCTTTAAACAGTATTTTTTGGCCCTTGTCAGGTGAACCAGCTCCTCGTCTTGACAGCTATATTTTAAGGAGACTGGCCTCATGCCAAAAGGAGCCGAGGGCCGATTCGAGGCAGCGAGCGACATGTCGAGACAGCACCTCAGCTAGCGACGGTTCAAACTAATCCCGAGTTTATATTATGTAATCCGTTTCGACAAAGACAGGAACGCTGTTGCATCAAGCTAGCTGACACACCGGCGTGACTTATGGGCAGCTTGAAGAGCCCCCAGCTTGTCAGCAGGACACCAAGGCATCCCCTCCTCATGTGCTTGTGCACATTCAACGGGACTTCTAAGATTTCCTTCTTGTGCGAGCTGCGATGAGTCATTCTCACCAGTGGTGTCACTGAGTTCAGATAAGCTCTACTGGATATATCAACATCAGCACTATTCAGTGGTCTGCCGTAATGGATACATTTAAGCCAGATATTCATTTCCTTTTGTCCTTTTAAATCAATAATTACGTATTGATTTATACATACACCGCTATGTAATTCAGAATTTCACTATTGTTCAGGCAAACATCTTTCCAGTGCCTAGAAGGCATTTTTCTTTTTAAATAAAAATAAAAGGAAAATCTATTAATCTCTAGTATGCAGCATTGTTTCAGTGCATGGGTACGGAGAGCTGGAATCGCCTTTCTGGCCTTCCTAAACCATTAGTGATGGAACACATCCATTAAAGTGTACTCTCTCACACAAATGCTGTCTTAACTGAAAGCAATCAACTGAACTGTCAAAATTAAGTAGAGTTTCATAAAATGGCTGCAAACAGGCAATTTTCTTAAGAATAAGCAATATTTTTTACTGTGATGATATTGATTGAATAGGATGCACCTCGTCCACAGACACTGGAGCGGCATAGATACCCTGGCAGATTCAGTTGGCCCAGCATTTTATAGGGGCCCCAACCTATTAGGTCAGGGGCACAGTAGGCAAAATGTAGCGAGGGGGCCCATAACCTCCAGCTATGCCCTTCTGCTATGATCTTCTCACCCCGGTTCTTCTGAGAGAGACACCACCCTGCGTTGGAAACTCAAACGCTGGCGATTCGAGTTCATTTGCGCCATTTCTGTTCTGCCTCTGGCCTCCACCCCTTTGACCCCATCTACTTTTGAGCAATAATTCCAAGCACCACACTGCTTTCAATAAACTGGCCGGTATTTATTCCTCTTGTGGGATGAATATTCCTCTCAGACTTAGAGAATAGCTAGATTTATGAGTTAGCGTACTGACTCTGCAGAGATTATGTGTTATTTTCCCCTCTTGTGCATATTCCTCAGTTAGCGGAGTAATCGCTAATTTAACAATAGGGAACACCATAACACCGTTCTTATGGCTTTGCTGCTCTCAGAAAATCTGCCAAACTCCCATTCCTAGCCTCCCTTTGCATAGCAGAGGCGGGAGGCAAAGGAATGGCATTTAATAGCACTTCACATTAGATATGGGTGGGGGTGTTTTTAGCAGCTCCCTCTCCATCAAAGGAGATAAACAGCTGTATCCCCATAAAAGCTCATCATTTATTAAGTGTCACTGCTGATTCGTAGCTGGGGTCTCCAGGCGCTGAATTCGGCTTAATGTTGCCTGGCGCTCATGTCCTCAGACACAGACACACTGAGGGAGTGGAAGCAGATGTCGCCGAGGAGAATGCTGGGTATTGTGAAAGTGAACTTCCTGCGCCAGATCTGCCTGACAGGGCGGAGCCTCCGTCAGCCTCCATGGCCTGGTGCTGTGGCAGAGAGCAACTTTTTGACAGCACTGCTCTCTTCACAGGGACCCTGTGTTGAATCGGCACATTCCAGCATGAACATACATGTGCAGAAACTGATTCCCACCTTAAGTAAGGCAAGAACCAGGATCGTTCTTTGCAATGTATTAAAGTCTGAAAAGCCTGCATTTAACTACAAAATTCCCCCCAAAAAACTATTCTAAAGACTGTATTAAAAACATCGTGATACTACATGTTTCAGGGAGCACTGAGCCGCCGCATGCGTGCGCGCCTCGATCTTGCTAATGTTTTTGTAAGAAATTTCGTTGTACTTCAGCACAATGACAATAAAGTCTATCTATCTATCTATGATTAGTGAGATGTAGACAGTAAGGAAAGTAAAAAAGGTACATTTAGTGATTGCAAAAAATGTTATTTGAATGGTGAGCAGTTATTTTCATTTTAATGAAATAATGTAAGTGCTGTATAATATCAATTAATATCAATTAGCTAAACAAAAAAGTTTTTTCAGAAGGAAAAGCAAATAGGATTCTTGCATAAGATGAAAAATGCTGCAGTGGGACTGAGAGAGGTTAAAAATGAAAGGGGGAAAATTAAAGAGTTTAACTTCAACACAATTTGCCAGATAGTCGTAGATGATACAGGGAAAAAAGAGTATTCATTAAATAATTTTATTGGAAATCATTTGATGGTTCTGCAGTGTTTGAATATTTCAATTAGCCAAGTTAGACTACATTCATTAACTAAAAAACTACATGTTCTCAACTACAAAAGAAAAATACAATGTAAAATGTTTGCAAAAATTTCATTTTTCTTAGTTTTTACAGTAGATCGTATGAGCCTAGAACACTAGATAAGAAAACAACTGTCATATCTAGGTTAATTCACTAACAACATAAACATTTTTTAATGGTTTTGTTTATTCACACACCCCTTTATAATATGTGTAAAATACCACAGAATATTTTAAGGATCAGATTGTGTATGTAGCCTTACATTGCCTCTGCAGTTCACTGACAGACTGTTATTTGATTATAGCGTTATGCTTATAGTGGTTTATGACCATTTACAGCCATTAAATAATTTGCAGTCGTCAATCTGGTGCCTTATCTATTGACTGTTTTTGTTTCCTAATTTACTGGAAAACACACACACACACCAAACACACACAAACACACACACACAAGTGTAATCAAAAAAATCTGTACACTACCAATGTTATTCCCCGGGCCTTTGGCAGAAGGACGAGTTCGAACATTAAACCCCTGTTTTAAGATCCACATTATTTTTAATATTATTTAATTTTCCTGACAGACACTTTTGTCCAAATCTACTCCTTTGTACTCATTATAAACATTCTGCCAGATTATGGACTACAGCAGTACTAGTAAATTTAGTAGAATAGGGAACATAATTTTTTAACCTTTTCAAACTATCTCTGTTGTGATTTTTCCTTTTTAATCCTCTGTACATGAGTTAATTGTAAAGGGTAGAGAAGTTACAAATGCCATATGAATGGGATATATTGCCCAGAATCATGAGGAAGCTGGCAGTCTTTTTTATAAATTTTCAGTTTACGGTCACACTGATTCAGAATGTGTTTAGGTAGGTGGCAAACATGTTTGGTTCACGATTACTACAACACTCTTCACAGATGTTACTTGAGCAGACAGAATAACATGATTATGGTCTGGTAAATGTATTATCAAGTTAGTATACAGTTTGCAGTAACTGAAATTTACTCATCCAAAAGCAGCACCTGAGCCTTCACACATCAAAACAGGTTTCCATTGACCAGAGGTGAATAGTTCAGGTCCAGAAAGAAAAATCCAGACCCGGATTTTGTTTCAACTAATCAGTTGCGTATAAAGAGTTACAGTCACAGAGTACTCAACTGGTTGGTTCAAACAGAATCTTGGTCTGGATTTTTACTTTCTGAAGCTGAACTATCCACCTCTGGCTTGACTTTCAGCCTTAACCTGAGCATTTGTGTTGAAGCCGCATTCCTGGATATCCACAGGGTCTGCTACTTCGGTAACACTTTTTACGAATCCCATGTCTATATGACTCTATGGACACATTCAAACACATTATAATGCATTCATAAAACATTATAAACATTGCTATAAATATTTATTAAAAGGCATAACACATTATAGCCATGTTTATTAAGCATTACGAATGCTTTATGAAGCTCTCATCTATAATACACCATAGATGCCTTCATAATGCAGTATAAAGCATCCGAAATTCTTAATGCCATTGTAATGCCTTAAGAAGGTATGTATAGTGCATTATAGATGAGAGCTTCATTGGCGTTTATGAAGAATTATAATCAACACTATAATGCCTTATGACAAAAGAAGATGCTGTAATTCTTTATTCATTCATTTACTGGCTATTATAATGCATTATGAAGGTATCTATAATTCAGATTAAAACCTTAAGTATAGTGTCCCAGACCTTCTTTTCACACATGGGCTGCTTGTGGACTTCATCCTGGTCAACAGTGATGTCCAGTTTTCCAGGTCTACCTTCAGGCCTTCATCCTCCAGCTCTGTTGGAGTCGCGCCTCCCCTTGTCCCTCGCCGTCGGACTCCGCTTCCTCCTCGTCCACCTCGTGAATTGTGGACGTGAACTCGGAGGGAGGTATGGAGGTCTTCCTCTTCTTGCCCTTACATCTTATATGATCGATATAAGAATGTAGGATGCTTTGTACCGCATTATGAAGGTATCTATAGTGCATTATAGGTGAGAGCTTCATAAAGCATCCATAATGCATAATAAACATGGCTGCAATATATTATGCCTTTTATAAAAATTTATAGCCATGTTTGAATGAAGATTCTTATAGACATGACATTCATAGAAAGTGTTCCTGCTACTTCTTCTGCCCTCCCCTCCCCATGTGGAAACTGCACTATCCATATAGTTTTTACTGTTCCTGTCCATCATCACCATTACCCCCCTGGCTCACCTTCCTGGTGCCCCCCACGCCTCACTCTCCCGGACTCCATTGCACTCATCCCTCAGAGTCACTTGGTTCTGCCCCCTGCTCCCACGAAGCCCAGTCTAGATCTCTTCATACTATATAGCAGTTTCAACAATGCTGCTAAGGTGGTATTTATACATGTGGTTCCGTTCACCAAACTATCGAAAACAACCGAGGTAGATGTCTCAATTCTTCTTTTATTTTCATGGACATGAAGGGATTTTCAATAAGAAAGAAGGCATCTTCAGATTTTGCTTTGGCCCTGAACAAAAGTGAATTTCAGGTCACTGAAGAACATGCCAGACTGCCTTAGGACATTTACACTGCCCTGTGATCCTGGACAGAATAATGAGCGTAATGACACATTTCAGAATCAGACAGAGGGCTCTGCAAATTACCGCATGATGTATGGTAACAAAAACAAACTGGCTGCACGCAGAATTACTCATGTCGCCTCTGAGGGCATTTTAATGAACAAGAACAAAATAAACAACAAAAAAAAGGTATAAGCAGTGTCTGTACCACATGCTTAAACAATTCAGGCAGCCTTTAAGGGTGAAGATAGGGGACTGGAGTGGAACACTAACTAATGCATAATGAAACACACACACATGCACACACACAAACACAGGTTTATATTTATATCTTTGTGGGGACTCTCCATTCATTTCTATGGGGAAAACTCAAATCACAACATGACAACCTTAACCCCTACCCACAAAAAGTTTTTATTACATTTGTGGGGGACAATAAAATACTATTTTTAGACAGAAATGTCATGCAATTTGAACATCTATTCTGACTGCTATCAAAATTCCAATGTCACGTGTTGTTGTCATATTGTTTAGTACTGATCATGTAAAAATGAAGTTTCAACCAATCAGTTGACTATAAAGAGTCACAGTGACAAAGTACTGAACTGGTTGGTTGAAACAAAATCCTGGTCTGAATTTTTACTTTCTGGAGCTGAACTATTCACCTCTGACATTGACTTTCAGCCTTAACCTGAGCATTTGTGTTGACAAGGCCACCATGTTCATTCCTGGATATCCACAGGGTCTGCTACATCGGTGATACTTTTTATGAATCCCATGTCTATATGACTCTATGGACACATTCATAACACATTATAATGCATTCATGAAGCATCATAACATGGCTAGAGATATTTACATAAAGGCGCGTAAGACACATTATATTTATAAAAAGGCATAACGTAATAAAACACACACACAGACACAAAATGTTTGCTGTTTTTTCTAAGGTTAAAATTAAATTAAAGACATAAACAGGAGCAATTCAGTGTTTGTGTTTAATTTGCTACTCTGTTCGCCAGGTCATACACCTAGCAAGCTGATATTATGCTGATAACACAACACTATGCATAAGAAAACACGATTATAAAGATTAAAACATGTTTTTACTTCATACGTAGTTTACCAGTTCTCATTGTTTCCAGACAGAATCCTTGATTTCCTTTGAAAATGTAGAGAGTCGATGTGCTCTTTCTTTCCAGCCTTTAATTTATTCAGCGTACACCATCATTAAATTTTGATGTTCCCAACTAATACATCACCATCGCCTAGCTCTGCTGTCCCACGATGCCCGGTCAACTTATAAAAATAATTTGATTCGCCTCCAGCCAGACCATTAAAATGTTTTTACTCATCCATACAGTGCAATAAGTCAGATCATCTGTTGTGCCAGAACATAAATAACTATTCTTCATTATTTTGTAATTTATAGTGTGGGAAAATATTACACAACTTGAGATGAGGGGGCTTCACTGTAACCAACTTTGCTTTAACCAAAAATATGGATAAAACACAGGAAGTGCTTCTAGAGCAAAATATATTTTATTATCATCTCCTGTGTCCTGTATCCTGTACCCAAGGTAGGGGCAAGCCAACTGCGGAAATGGCAAAATGCAAAAACAATGCCCAAACTCAAAAAACTCTCCAGGCTTTGACTGAACAAGGAAATTTCAAGGCAACCCTTTCCTCAGTATGTGTATGAGCTGGCTCACATGTGTTTGCAGAAGCTCCCCGTAGGAGCTGAAATGCACTTAGAAAAGGTGACCGAGCTTCTGCAGCTCCCCGTCTGGAGGCAGTAACATGGCTGCTACCATGGCAACTGACATCACTGCTCCTGAACATGCCGGTTCGGATGCCAGCAGCTGCCACTTGATCTAACGTTATACACATCTGGACTTGCCCCTTTACTTAGATCACATTGACTCAAGTCTATTCTTACTTATTTTTTCACAACGCTAAACAGAACAATGCAAGTACAGCCCAGTCTATTCCTTTCATCTGTCCTCTTTGAATAACACACTGGAGATGATAAAACGCCCCTATATTGCTTACACTCGTACCTGGGCATCCAATGTAAGCTCAGCCTAGCTGCACTTATGACAAGTCGACTTCTTGACAGCTGTAAGTTGGTAATGTGCTACTTGCCTCACTTGAAGGTCACTTTGGACAAAAGCATCTGTTAAATAAAGAAAATGTAAATTTGAATGTCAGAGCACAAGATGTAGCCTAATGTTACAGGTTGTAAAATGCTATATCCGTATAATATTAAAAGGTCACCAACCTCAAGGGCAGCCCAGAGGGACAATGACCTAAATGACCTTGACAACAATTTTTGCATATGCATATTTTATATATATTGTGGGTACAGATAGGTTTTTAGTTGCAGTCAAGAGGATTTCTGAGAAAATAACAATAATGTCTATTTTAACCATATACTCAAAAGCAGCTTTGATATTTTTTAAACAACAGTTATACATACAAGTGCAATTTTTCAGCATATTCCCCATATTCCAGAATGGTTCACATTATTATATATAATAGAAAAACAAGCAGAAAAAATATTGAGTTAAATGACATTCTAATGTTTCTGGGTGGCTAGATTCTCATTCCTAGGTTCAGCGGCAATTTAACAATCATTAGCACATTTTTAGCACTTCCAAAAGCCATTTAGACCCAAGGAAACGGTTCTAGTAAACTTCCATCCATCTTCCACAATTGCTTATCGAGTGCAGGGTCGTGTACGGCTGGAGCCTGTCCCAGGAAACACAGGGCACGAGGCAGGGATATCCTGGATGGGATGTCAGGCCATCGCAGGGTGTGCACTCACACTGAGCAATTTAGAGATCTTGGTTCACTTAAGTCCATGTTTTCGGACTGCACAGGAAAACCTGGAGGAAACCCACGTGACAACAGGGAGAACATGTGAATTCCACACACAGAGGGCTGGGGGTAGGAACTGAACCCATAACCCAGAAGGTCTGGGGTCACAGTGCTGACCACTCAGCCTCTGCACTGTGTGATAATAAACAACTAGCCTAAAAAAAAACCAGTTGGCTGCAAAACTCAGTGTCTGCTGAACTCAAGCAAGCACTGAAGTGGGACTGAGTCTCTCTGCTGACTTGCATTGCCGAGCCAGCCGGTGTCCTTTATTCACTCTATCAGCGATCTCACAAAACAGTAGCAGAGCCGTCCTGAAAAGACGCAGGCCCTGATTTGCATCGATTTGGTGCCAGATCAGTTTGTTGCGATCAGGCGGAGCAGAATACACATAAAATACAATCACTTTTAAAGTGTCAGGCAGTAATGGTCCGTAGCACCTTAACTTTCAGAACAACTTACACTTATCTGATTTTATAAAAACAACAACAATAACAACAAACCATTTAAGACATATCAAAATACTGCCTGAGATTTGCTGATATTTCTTTCTCTCAGCCTCCGCTTGAGGTGAAAACCGGAGCAAGACCGTCACCTCTTGGTTCCCTCGTGGCATCAAAAGGCTTTCCCAAAGAGGCCCCCTTTTGTGCAAACAGCAACACCACATGAGAGATTTGATGGACAGTGCACTGTTTGCAGTCTGAAGGGCAGTTTTACTTGATTCCCCCTTTCAAACTAAAATATACAGCACAACCGCTGTGTGTGAAGGGAGAAAAGGCATGTTATTTGAAAACCGGGAAAAGCACAACAGTTTGGGTGTTCTGCATAACAGGCTTTACTAAATTTAATAGTATTGTACTCGTTCTTGGCGCACTGCAGCAGTTGTGATTACAGATCGCCATTCGGGCTGATGCCACATTAAGTGTTATTTTCTTTGTCACAGAGCAGTGAAGTGTTCAGGGCCCTTTGCTGCATAACTAATTTTCCTTCTTCAGGAACATATAGCGATTGCCTTCTGCTGGGGGGTGGGGGAATCAGGAAATGTGAGAAAAAGGACTGTATAAAACCACTCTGTTTATTTCCAGTGTCATCCACACTTTAAAGAGAATTACGTATGCTACAAATGCGATGACATTCTCCAACATTTAATCACTGTACAGTACATCATTATGGCCATGGAAATTAAGGAGGGACAATCGTCAGTATTCTGGTAATTGATAATCCCACTTCAGGATTTCCAGTAGCAGGTTCAGGAAAGTTAAACTGAAAAAGACTCTACTATACACATTCTAACAAAGAATTCACAGACTAATGGGAAAAAAGAAAAATTCAGTTTTAGATGATAAACACACACCAAAATGTACATACATTCCTAAAAGCACAATGCTAAGAAAATACTGAAAAATTGTGCTTTTGGACATAACTCTCCTGTAAACTCCAAATTACTGATGATCTACTGCTTTGTCAAAACATTCCCGCCCGCTGGAAACATTACAGCAAGACAAGCTACACAAGCTTGGAATCAGCAGCCTAGGAGCCCTGGAACTGTAACCATGTTCCTGACGGGTCAGGCCATGTCAGTGGGGTGGCGTTGCTCTGTTACCGCTTAATGTCCATTATGAATGTTATGTCATACCGCTTGGCTTCAAAGAAACTTTCGGCTTCATACAAAACAACTTATCTATAAATATATATTAAAAGGGCTTATCCCTTGCACTGTTTATGTAATCTAGGAGCAGCCAGTGACTCGGTAATTATAACAATAGTTGACACAAAACAGAAATCAAATAAAATACAACCTCAAAATGTAGTTCTTCTTAACAAATGCACATCTACAAATGTTTCTCGTATGGATAAAGTAATACAACCATAGACTCAAAACCTCAAGGGTTCTATCTTGTATGCTACGTGGTCAACCGTGCATACACTGGTGTGCGGACATACCTACATATGCACCTACAACTGAGTTTGCACAGTCCTGCTTTTGTTTGCAGTCATTGGTGAGTTCTGCTGCTCTGGGGAAAGCCCCTAGGGTCTTCCGAATGTGTCAGCATCACACGTTCATGTGGAGCTCATTATATTCATCCTTTCCATTTTCATCAAAATTGGGGATGCCTTCCTCTGAATCCAGCTACAAAAAATATAGACATTGACTCAATCAACCAGTCATTTCTAAACAGTGATCTACAGAATCTACTCAACAAATTGACTAGGGAACAAATCAGTAGACATGTGAACCTGATGTGACGGGCAGCCATGCAGATGAAATATAGGCAGTATTACTATATACAAAAGATAGGGCTGGTCAGCCCAATTAGCAACTTACACAATATTGCCAAAAGTATTAAGACAGCCCTACAAATCATTGAATTCAGGTGTTCCAATCAATTCCATAGCCACAGGTGTATAAAATCAAGCACGTAGGCATGCAGACTGCTTCTACAAATATCTGCGAAAGAATGGGTCACTCACAGGAGCTCAGTGAGTTTACACGTGGTACCATGATAGTATGCCACCTATGCAATTCGTGAAATTTCCTCACTACTAAATATTCCACGGTCACCAGTTAGTGGTATTATAACAAAGTAGAAGCAATTGGGAACAGCAGCAACTCAGCCAGGAAGTGTTAGGCCACATAAAATCACAGAGCAGGGACAATGCATGCTGAGGTGCACAGTGTGCAGAAGCCAACTGCCTGCCGAGTCAATAGCTATAAACCTCCAAACTTCGTGTGACCATCAGTTTAGCTCAAGAACAATGCATAGAGAACTTCATGGAATGGGTTTCCATGGCTGAGCAGCTGCATCCAAGCCTTACATCACCAAGTGCAATGCAGTGTGTGCAATGCAAAGTGTCAGATGCAGTGGTGTAAAGCACGTCGCTACTGGACTCTAGAGCAGTGGAGATGTGTTCTCTGGAGTGATGAATCACGCTTCTCTGTCTGGCAATCCGATGGATGAGTCTGGGTTTGGTGGTTGCCAGTGTGGGATTATGGTATGGGGTTGCTTTTCGAGGGTTGGGTTTGGCCCCTTCGTTCCAGTGAAAGGAACTCTTAATGCTGCAGCATTTGAAGCCATTTTGGACAATTTCATGCTCCCAACTTTGTGGGAACAGTTTGGGGATGGCCTCTTCCTGTTCCAACATGACTGCGCACGAGTGCACAAAACAAGGTCCATAAGGACATGGATGAGCGAGTCTGGTGTGAAGGAACTTGACTGGCCTGCACAGAGCCCTGACCTCAGCCTGATAGAACACCTTTGGGATGAATTAGAGCAGAGACTGCGAGCCAGGCCTTCTCATCTAACATCAGTGCATGACCTCACAAATGTTCTTCTGAAAGAATGGTCAAAAATTCCCATAAACACATTCCTAAACGTTGTGGACAGCCTTCCAAGTAGAGTTGAAGCTGTTATAGCAGCAAAGGGTGGGCCAACTCCATATTAAAGCCTATGTATTAAGAATGGGATGTCATTCATGTGTGTGTTAAGCTGCCCTAATACTTTTGGCAATATAGTGTAGGTGCCTGCTGTCTTTTAAGGGGGCGCCAACTTAGCAAATCACCACCGTCCCCCTGAGAAAAGACATAGGAGGGCTAAAACAGGTACACTCACCGCTTTCAACTCCCGTTCCTCAAAGACACGCGTGAGAATCAAACGGCGTAGGGGTACAGTCATGATAAGTACAAAGGGGAAAGCCAGCGAGGCAACGGTGGACTTGACGACCCAGAGCAGCGCGATGCACATCAGTTGGATGACCGTGAACATGTTCATGCGCCAGGTCTTCACCTTTAAGTCAAAGCCCATGGGCACATAGACAAACACAAAAACAAACATGCCCCGAGGAATATGAACACTGTACATCACCATCTTTTTCTAGTAGTGTTTACTTAACTATATATTTGCAGGCTGTCAGATTGTTTGGGCTCCACCTAGTGGGTGTTGGGTGACACACCTCTATCTTTTAATACTATTGAATCGCAACAGAAATTCTGAAGGTCGTTCTGCAAACGACGTCTACAGAATTAACATATTACCACAGATAAATCTACAGTTACACACAGCCATCAAAACAACTCAACTGAGCTGTTTAACTCCACTGCCTGACTCTCATTGGTTTCAGCTTTGGTTACCTTAGTGACATAGATGTGGTCAGGATGGTGCTTGGCAGGTGTGACCATGAGCATGATGCGCTCATACAGCTGTATCCCAGTGAGAGAAGTGATGCCCATATATAAGAAGATCCCAAAGAGTACAGCCAATGGGATGTGTCGCAGCACATTCTTCATCACAATGGACATGCCTGGGATATAGAGGTGGGGCAAGGCCATTCACGGAGCACTGCAGTAGGCCAGCGACTTGTAACGATGATAAGCAGAAGGGAACATGAGCAGAGCCAATGGATTGGGAGCCGAGCCTCACCTATGAGCAGAGAGACCATCATGCCGGTGATCCTCTGATCTTTGACCTCCTGAATCATCGGCTGCTCCCCAGGGGCGGTGGCTTTGCTCATGACAGTCAGTGCGTTGACGTGGGTGACGGAGCGCACGGTGGTGGCCGTCAACCAGGGCAGGCCGAACAGGGGGCAGACGGCCCCCAGGAAGACGATGAGGAGCAGGTCGAGATGGAATCCAGAGCCTTTGACCAGACGGCGCTCCTTCTTACTTAAGATCAACCTGGGAGCATCAGAGATTGCAGTAGCCCAATATAAACTCACAGAGACAAACTGGAATCCAGTGCCAAAGAAACCTGCAGCAAATATTCACTCACATGGGGTCATATTGGCCTGTTCTGAAAGATTTCATCGTCTACCACTGACCACTTAACTTGACCAAGTCATCAGTTAGTCTAGGCCTGAATGGTTACGATGGACTTACGAGGTAATCTGTGTCTCCATGAAGATTAAGATGAAGACCAGCAAGGCTGGGACAGCTGAGGCTCCCATCATCCAGATGGGGAAAGGATGTTTATCCCCAAACGGGCTGATAAACCAACCTCGCTTGTCAGGTGATGTGACTGAGAAGCCAGAGGGCACATTGATCTTCTGAAAGTACCAAATGAGACAGGACAGAATGTTGTTTTAAATATAATACCGGGGAGAGAGGTAAGGAGCGCACGCAGATACAGCTCATTGCCACACCCACCTCAGGGATGAGAACCTAAGTGCAGCCCTGTGGCTGGTGATACCTCAGCACCACACTAGTTTGAATGGAATGGAACAGGGTGAAGTTTTTCTGGTGGCTGGAGTGCCAATCCTGCCACCAACCCCCAAATTTTCCATGAAAGTTGAAGGATCTGCTTGAAGGGCTGGCTGTAGGTTAACATCATACCCAGGATGAAGCAATTGCAGGATAAGGGCCATGCTCAAGGGCCCAGCAAAGTAGAATCACTCCTGGCAGTCACGGGATTTGAACCAGCAACCTTCCAATCACCTCAGAGCCACTACCATTAAATGTAATGCTCACAAACAAAATATGGGTTACTTATTCATGATGTACAACACTTACAAGCATGTACTTCAGTCCTACATTACAAAGATTCGCTCTTAGGGTTAAATGGTTAGTTTGAAATAACTATATATATATACACAGACGCTCCTCTACTTACGAACTTTCAACTTACGAACTTTCAGACATACGAACGAAGAGGATCTTTAAGTCCAAATTGTGTTCATTGGGCTCCCATTTCCTGGCCGCAACATCAAATTTTTTTTCTGCGCACCAATTCCGCCTAGTACCACTTCTGGATGCCACTCCCGCCGCACCAGCAGCGTAGCATGCATACTCCCGGCATCCTAGTTCTTTGTACTTGCGTATACCCTTAAAATTATGTTGAATAACGACTCACAAACATTCCAAGTAACGAACGGCCATTCAGAACATATCTCGGTCGCAAGTAGAGGAGTGTGTATATATATATACATATATATATATACACACACACACACACACACACACACAAACACACAGGTTTGTAATTATATTTTTGTGGGGACTCTTCATTCATTTCTATGGGGAAAACTCTAATCCCTACACAATGACCTTAACCCCAATCCAGCCCTTGCCTTAACCATAAGTAACAAAACAAGATATGAGACTTTTGGCATTTTTAGGTTTTCGATTGCATTCACAGATCTTCATGGGTACCTGAAAAATGGTCCCCACCACGTCAAAATAACAGGTTTTTATTACATTGTGGGGGACATTTGGTCCCCACAATGTAATATAAACCTAATCCACACACACACACACACACACACACACACACACACTCACACGCACACACATACTTTCCAGGATAGTCCTCACTGGATGGGTGTTTGTTGAACATGAATTGATAGATGGAAAAACGATACAAACATACCATCCCATCTTTTGAGAAATACAGAAATACAGAAATACATAATACAGTAAATTTTATGATATATCCATAAAAGATTGGACAGAAAATCACCTGAGTGTAGGTGTCAGGGATGGCACAATCCACGATCACAGAACAGAGGATAGAAATCGGAATTCCAAAGTCTCCGATGATTCTTCTGGCCTTAAGGATCAGGCAATAAACATATTTTATCACAATGACTTTCAGGTGAAAAGAGAGAACACTGCTGAGAGTTTGCAGATGACAAAGGTGCCACACTGTACCTTTCCACCCAAGAACCTACTGTTCCTGAACTTCCTGAGGAAGAAGGCCACAAAAAATGTCCCCAGCATCAGAACCAGGGATAGCAGAGCCGTGTTGGGCTGCATAAGCATGTGACCATGGTGGTCCTCCTCATGATGTTCAACAAAGTCTACAGCAGGATGGGGGGTCACTGCTGGGTAGCTCTTCAGCAATGGATGCTCCTGGAAGACCTGAAGTGGCGTTTTGTCAGGTTAAACAAATGCTATTTGGGGAGCATCTGAGACATTCATGCGAAATCAACATCATCAGCATGATCATCGTCATCTCACAGGCGTAAGTCAAAAACTCCAAACCGGTGACATCATCGCTGTCAGAGGGAGAACTTCACCTGGATAAGCCTGGAGAATGTTTCATAGATAAAGATGAGTGAGATGAGGAAGGCAAAAATCTCCTGTGTGAAAGGGGTGATATATCGGACCAGGAAGCTGCCCTCTGCAGCCACAATGACCAAAACGATGAAGATAAGCCAAAACCCGATCCAGACTCGGGCGGTCAGGTACTCAAATCCATGAGCCTGACAAAACTGGGGAAGGGACAGAGAGGGATGAAGATCAGGAAACGTGGTCTTCTGTTTGAGAGGGCAATTTTCACGAAAGACCTAATTAAGGTTCTTTGGCTAAAGGGTCCACTCAGCAATAACTGATAATGATAATAAATAATGCTATCATTATAGCTGGTTGTACTCTGCCTTGGCTCAGTCTCCTCTAGATTAGCTAAACGAAGACACAGCAGATTTACATTGTAAAAGGCTTCCTCGAACACCAGCAGGGGCCCCGAGAATCCGATGATGAGCAGGGGCTGCCCAGCTAGCAAAGAAAACAACACCCCCAGTGTGGCCGTGGACACGATGAGCTCTGACACTCCCATCATCCCGTCTGTTTTTTCTCCTGCATGGAAGGAAAAGCAGAGACACAAACAGAAATAAAACACTCATTAATTAGACTGTAGTTCTTTACAAACATGCAATTTAAATTCACAGAGAAATATGAATGCAATTTTTTGGAGCAAATTATACATGCTGTAGGTTAAGTTTAATGTTTAATACAGGTACAAAAAAACGTTACAAATGCCTTTTGTCACACAAAAATGAGACTTAGGCACCGCAATTGTATGTCAAAACATACCAATCTGCATTTTCTCAACAGAAAGCAAACACACCTGTCAGAGTTAATTGTTAATGCTTGTTTTTCCACACCCAGCACTCACCCAGCAGTCCCCCAAAAGTGATGGTTGGCGAGAGCGCAGCGAAGTAGATAAATATAATGGCAGCCACGCACTGTGTGTCCATGGCGTCCTTAATGTCGCTTACATAGTGGGGATAACGGCGACGGATGTCATGAATCAGGCCTCCGAATGGGATCCCGGAGCGCTTAAGAGGGTCCACCTCTAGCACCTCCTCCTCCTGTTCTTCCAGGAGCACCTCTGCAACAGAATCACATTGGCCTCGCCATAATGCATGGATGTATTCAACCCTTATAGGATACTTTCAATCATGATTCAGAAACTAGGTATTCCATCCTCCCACAAATTGTTGGGCTATTCTGTTCAATTTCTATTCAAGTAAAATTACTTTAGCCTACGTCATTTCTGTGCCATTATGTCTAATCCTAACTTGATGATTTTAAGACCAACAAACTGTCCCACCAGTGATGCATCAGAGAATGGAGAGGTAAGGAGCACACTCTGATTACAACGCGTTGCCACACCCGCCACACAACAAACCACCTCAGGGATGAGAACCTGAGTGCAGCTGTGCAGTGGGTGATACCTCAGCATCACACCAGTCCAAATGGACCAAAACGAGTTTTTTCCAGAGGCTGAACTGCCAGTCCTGCCACCAACCCCTAAACTTCCCTGTAAGATGGAGGACCACCTTAGAGGGCTGGGTGTAGATTAATGTTATGCCCAGGACAAAGCAACTGCAGTTTAAAGGGCTTGCTCAATGGCCCAACAGAGTACAATCACTCAGAACATTCACAGGATTTGAACCAGCAGCCTTCAAATTACTGGAACAGATCCCTAGCCTCAAAGCCATCAATCCACCCATCAGAGAAGGCCACCACAAAATGCTCCCTACGTCGCCCATACTGACGTACCCTTGGTCTCAAATTCAGACCCTGCTGTGGCATTCATGCCTTTCTTCCCCCTTTCTTTCCTCTTGCGGAGCATCTCCTTCTGGAAGGAGGACACACTCTTCAGCAGGTCTTTTCCTTCCACGTCAGAGGGTGGGATCACGATGCTGCAGTCCAGGAACTCATTGATGCCATTGAGAAGGTCCTGACGGTCATCCGCGAAGTAGGCCACTTCATGGAAGCTCTGGAAGGTTTTCAGGAAGCATAAGAGCTATATTGCAACAGTATTTAGAAGATGCTGTGCAAAATTGCAGTCAATCAGGTAGACGAGAACTGAATAAATATGTAAAGGGAGGGATTGTTAGTGGGCATGGGGCGGGGGGGGTCAAGTGCAGAATGAACCCGTCATTCAACTGTGTTCAACTGCCCTGTGTGCCTGTTATTTGTCCCTCGGGGACAAATAAAGTTATTTTGAATTTGAATACTGCATGAAGAATTGTATCTTAGACAGCTACTAGTGATCATCCTCTGCATTGTCTCAATTATGGTAAAGGGACAATGGGATGGAGGGCTATGGTTTTATTTAACATGTGGGTGTCACAGACACAAAAGAAACTTCTGTAAGCACACTTCAGGTTTGTGTGGTATTATCTTGTGAACAGGGAAAGAGATGGAGTGCTGTGACAGAAGACCTCGCCCACAGATTCCTCCAAGCTAAACCCCATAGAGCTGGTCTAGGATCAGCTGGATTGGAGAGTAAGAACAAGGTAAGAACAACTTGTGTCCAGAACTTGTGGAAAATCCTTCAGAACTGCTGGAGAAGCATTGCAGGTGGCTACATCTGGAAGCTGGTTTAAGGAATGCCAGGAGTCTGCAATGCTGTCATCGAAATAAATATGGCTATTTTGAAGAGTACAAAATATGAGAACATTTTGAGATATTGAACACTTCTCCAGGTTGTTGCAATATGGAATATGTATTACTTCATTGTCCTGGGGCCTTTTACTATAAGGCAAATAACACAGTTAAAATATCGAGACAATGCATTAAAAGCGGGTGTATTCAAACTTTTGACTGGTTCTGTAGGTCCACAATTTATCTCTGAACTTACTATAACACAATGCATATGAAGCCTAGATGCAACACGATAGAGTGGCCCTCCCAAGAAAAACAAAAGGCATGTCGTAAACCCAACTCTACAGATAGAAATCAAATTACTTTTGGAGCATCTTACATAAATAATATGATTACACAGGACAGTCAATAGCGCTGACTACAACGACGGGGTCTTACAATACAGGCACATGCAATGTAGAAACTTTAGAAAAACTGTCTGGCACTGTATGCTGAAATTAAAGCCAAGGCCCTGTAAGATAGCAGAGATATAAGGATTAAACAGAGCGCACCTTGTCAGACATGAGCGTGGAGATGGACCTGCCAGTCTCATGATAGTCCATGTTGAAATAGCTAGGTCCCAAAAGCAGGAAGAGGAAGCGGACTGGTACCGGCACCTCTAACACCGACTCGAGGAGTACAGCCTCATTAAGCCGGACAAACGCCATGGCCGGCTGCTCCAGGAAGTCCACACACCCTGCACACCAGAGTACAGCTCATCCGCATGGAGTCAGTGCAGTAAGACATTCTTCGCATCTGACATTACTAGCTTAATTCAACTATAGTAAATGCTAAGAGAAAAGGGCCTGAGCCCTGAGTACGAGAACAAATCACCATCTGAAGACCATCTTCCATAAAAAGGACCAATGAGAAGCAGACTGGCACTTATAGAACCTTCCCAAATTCACCCATTGTATCCTTTTACAAACTTTAAAATTTAATTTTGTACATGCCCCAAAACTGTTTGTACCCTACATTGGGTTATCTCACCTTTATTTATAAGTCCACGTATTTATTTATTAATGGCATATTTTCGTTTCTTATATGTCTACCTTATTTCCAGTCTAATTATTATATTCATCTATTGCATTTGTTTAAATTGTTCACTTCATGCCACAACCTGCACCAAGACAAATTCCTTGCACTTTTTGTACTTGGCAAATAAAAGGATTCTGATTCTATAGGACTAACAATACCAATAACAGATATCCGCACCCTCTAGACATTTTTAGTGTTTTGAAAAAGTTAAAAATATCCTATCAACACAGCTAAAATTTCTTACTAAACAGCTCAAGTCTAACAGCAGGGGACATTACTGTATCAAGCAGAATGCGGTCCTGCAAAAGTCAGTCTACTCCACCCTGTTTCCATAATCGGTATGTGTAATAAAACGCTATTTAATGCTTTACACACAACATGTATGTCTCAGCAATCAAAACCACTGTGGAAAAAAAAGGATATATATGATATTTTGGTGCCCTTGGTGGGAGACGCCCTAAGCCAATGTGGCTGGTGACGGCTTACCCACTAAGACCACGGTGGCCTCAGCGTCCTTGGGGATCTTCGTCAGGAGTTTCATGGATCTGGCAGCCGGATGGCCTTCAGCGGCGATGGGATGGACTGCTTTCTTTCATTTGCAGAAAAAAATTAACTTAAATTTGTTATTATGCGATATTTGATATTGATGAAGTTCAACATGCAGCATTCACAATTGCATGATGGAGGCAAAAGCAGCGACCGAAGACTCCTATGCTTGACAACTTAAACAAAAAAACTTTCTAATAGATGTTTTGAATACAAGTAAAGGGGAGAAATAGTGCCTGATGTTATTTTCACAGAGACAAGGCAGTATGGTCAGTTCGTAAAATATTACCAACAGGCACATCATTTTAATTAGAATTTCCCATGATCAGCCATTACAAATTTCACATTTAAAGCACAGAGAAACACCTGTAAGCTTGCAAGGGAACAAATTCAGCCCTAGTAGCTGTGGAAATTTCTCTTGTCCAACTGCATATATCATGTTTAATTCTTATGGAAGACCTGCAAAGAATGGATGCAGATGTGCCATGTATGAATTCTTGGTAGCTACTAGGACGGCACCTGGATGTATCATGCAAATCCTGACAACCAGTTCTCAAATGCTTTGGGCCAAAGTCAAACCTCTCAATCTCTAAGATCAACTCTGAAGATTTTGTTAGTGATCTCTGAAGACCACAGACCTTCCAGAATTCCATGAACAAGTTCTTCAGTAGTGCAAGCTTACAGGCATTGAACATGGAGAACCCACTTTTATTCAAGACGACTGGAGACGCCACAGATACACTGTACGATTGGCAGGAGACTCACAAACAAGCTCACAAACACCTCTTTGTCAGGCTCCTGAGGCTTGCTCTCCTGGTGCTCAGTTTGGTATTCGGCCACCGGGGGCAGCAGAGGCTCAGGCGCGTGGTTGTGGTTGTGATGGGAGCTGCCCATCCCGTGGACCAAGCTGTTGTGGGGAAAGAAGCCTTCCTTTTCGTTGGGGTGGCTGTAAGAAAAGCCGTTTCAAAGTACAGAAGACAGATGTGACCTTTCTCAGCGCTTCACTGTTTTCACCGCAGTCTTCCTTGTGGTCTCACCTGTAAGCCACCAAGGGTGATCGGGAGGCCATGTCCAGCCGCGGTATAAATTACATCAACGATGCTCAAGCGCACACATCAATCTAATACATCTGGGTGGCTTTTCAATATTTAAAACAGCATAATGACTTCATGCCACTGGCACTCCTTATTTTTATGTTTTCTATGTATGATGCCAAAAAAGTGCATAAATCCCTTAAATTTTCACCAGATGTACTGCTGGTCTATACATTAGTTCTTAATGTATTTTAATTATTTAAACATGGGGTTAGCCTCTAACTGGACTGCATTACATGGTTAGTTCACTATGCCCAATTAAGACTATTTATCTTACCGTCCTTTAACTCTGTTAAGCATATTATTCATACAGATTGACCCCAGTGATATTTATCTGTTTGGCTATTGCATCATGCTTAAAAATACCCCTTAGTTTTGGCTATATTCACAACATAGCAATGCCTACTATGTCTGCTAGCCGCATCAAATTACAATGCGCACACGGAAAATGCTACTTTGTTCATTAACAAATGAAAAAATTTGAAATAATTGTTATATTCACTGATTTTGGGGGAAAAATAAAATTGTAATAAAATAACTGGACAGAGATGCACCAAGGCCATTACAGAGGGGTACATCAGTGTTTTCTAGTCCAGCAGATGATGTCAGTGTCTTCAAAAAGAGCAAGCAAGTCCCATAACACACCGGTTTAGTTGCAGAAGCAGTAAAAACCAAGGGAATAGGTGTGACACAGGGCAGCTTTTAAAGCACAGTGATCCTTACGGGGGGCAAGTAAGCGTCAGGTGCAGTCACACTGCTCCTTGTTGCTGTTCTTTCCACACTATAAATCCATATCTGGGAAGCAATTTACTCCACTCACGTTCTCACGGAAAAATGCTGCGAGATGCTGGGAAGTATCGCTGGGTCGCTGCTGGAGGTGGCATGTGTCTAGGTACAGTAACGGAGCGCTAATCAGTGCCGGCTCCTCCGCACAGTCATGTAGCTTTTAGTGTGGCCTGGCGTGGCGGTTCAGAGCAAGCCCCTTCGGAGCGACTTGCAAGCTTTGCCGTCTAGCTAGAGATTAGCCTGGGCCAGAGCACACCCGTTACAAATGGCGCAACGTCTGGTGGTAGGGGGGAGGGGGGGTCAGATGCCTCAGTTTGGCAGCCGCAGAGGAGCTGTCACTAGGTTTAAAGGCATTACATATGTCTGCCCCCCCCCACTGTTTTATTGCAACAGGGGTCATGTTTGTTTGCTTGTCCCAAACAAAATCTGTGTCCTCTTGCCACGATCTGTAAAGACGAGGCATTTTCCACAGAGGATCGTCCGTCTATATTTGTACCATTAGCTATAAATATTTAGATTGCAGCCTACACATGTGAGTCAGCGCCACGCAAAGCTGGCCGCCATGGGAATGGTGAGGATTGTTTTCCTTTACCCCATATACTGAGCATGATGACAAGCACACTTCAGCATGAACCAAAGGAGGTATAAAAAGAGAATATATAAAAACTAACTGAAAAATCAAAGAAGATACTGTACTACATATATAATACTACAAATATGTTGCATATTGACCCATAACCTGCCCATCTGACACATGCTTTATTCATATTAGCAAATACATGCAGCCTTTTCGAAAACATTCATCAACATTAAATAAAACTGAATTTCTTTAAGATGCAGCTGGTTAAATTATATATTTTGTCAGTGTGGGGCTGCTGCCGTGATTCCCTGTAGACTCTGGTGACAGGAGTGAGTGTTAGTGTCCAAACCCGGGCCGATCCCTGCTGGCCACTTTGACGAGGATCCAAAAAGTGCTGGATAAAGCATAATATATGGATTGCATTTCAATTGTATTGAAATAACAGGAAGCATGGACACACGGGTACACTGTGAAACCAATTCTGTGCTACGTTCTGTTTATTTCTGCCATTTTATGTGATGTAACTGTGAACTCTGAAGCTAGCATTATGTATGAACAAGTTATCGTTGCACCTCTTTAAATGTAATGTTATTTATTCTGCTCTACTATCTACTTTATTATTAGTAGTACATGTGAAGCACTAATACAGCCTCCTACCTCATCCCATTGTGCTTGTGAACAATGACAATAAAGTTGACTTTGAAAGAACCAGGCCAGGCCAGGTACTCAATACTGACCTGTGTTTGAGGAGCAAAGCCCGGAGAACATTGGCTCTGTCCTCTGGCTTGATATGATCAGAGATGATCATGGTCTCCACTATCTGGTGGGCAATGCCCGGCAGTGTGGTCTGCTCCAGGTCCAATAGCACGGTGCCTGGGAGGGGACACATTTTGACATGGAGCCAGAAGCCAACATTTCCTGACTGTTGACTGGGTTGTGTAAAATGGCAGTTTGAAACTTCAGAATGCAAGGAGAGGAAGATGGTACAGGAATAGAGAAAGGAACACAAAAGACAGCTGTTCTGGCTTAAGCAAAACATGTACAACAAGTAGGAAAAACAACATGGCCATCCAAATATCAGGTCGGGTCAGGTTAGGTTGGGGAGCATGCGCTGATGCGCACGTTGCCGCACCCACCCTGCTGGCGACCCCCCAGGCAGACACATGGTCCAGTCCCACCCTCTGGAAGTGGCCATCCATCTGCTACAGCCAGGTGTTACGTGGGCGTCCCCACAGCCTGGTCCAGCCAGCAGGGTCCTCAGCGACGAGGATCCCACGAGCCGAATCACCCTCAGGGAAACGCACCACATGGCCGTAGTGCCGTAACTGACGCTCCCTCACAATGCAGGTAATGTGCCTCATTCAGGACTACTCTAGCAACCGCTCGTTCGACACAAAGCCAAAACAGCCGTACCCAAGGATCCTCCGAAGAGGCACGGTTACCGTTGGAGTCCAGTCTTCATCTAAGCTCACTAAGCATCCATGTCTCACAGCCATACAGCAAGACAGTGAGCACCAAGACTCTAAAGACTTGGACGTTCATCCTCTTGCAAATATATTGGGAGTGCCACACACCCCTTTCCGATGACCACATGGCCCATCATGCTCTCTCAGTCCATCTACTGACTTTATAGGAAGAGTCATCAGAGACATGAATGTTGCTGCCGAGGTAAGTAAATCTCTCGACAAGGTCGACATTCTCCCCACAGACAGACATACTACTGATGGCTGTGCCCAAGAAGTCATTAAAGCCCTGGATCTTGGTTTTTATCCAGGACACTCTCAATCCCAGACACTCAGACTCCTCGCTCAGTCTTTCGAAAGCCCCGATCAGAGCCTCCATTGACTCTGCAAAGATCAAATATGAGGGATAAATATGCTGTATTTGGTTTGTTGGGGCCCAGAGAGAAAAAAGAGGATTCTTTCTATATTATTAGTAATGCAGCAGCATGTTATTTAAGAGCTTGACACATGACCTTGCTCCCCTCCCAGTACCCTCCAATCACTCACACAGAGTGGATCTTGAACCTTCTTGTCCTGAGCCACAAACAAAAAAAAAAACGCAGTATTTGAACCTCTGGCCCAAGAAGAAGCATGATTCTGACTAGTGGATGAAAATACCAACTGTAGCCACCACCACAACATGAGATGCGGATAGTCCTCACCATGAGTGATGGTCCTACGCAGGTCAAGGAGGCTACGGAAGGTCAGGGAGGCCACATGAGGCTTTCCCCAGCGGTCTGTCTCCTCCTCAACATCCTCCTCAAACTTAATCCAGCGAGCCCTCTCCTTCCAGTGCATGTCCTGGTTCTTATCCACGATCAGTTCGTTCAGCTCCACAAACACCTGGCCAAACAAACGCATAGATCCAGATCTGAAGGATAAACATACACGCACATCAGACTGAGTATTGTTTTACTGGGGCGATAGAATATGAAATAGACCTTATAATTTTGAAGATCGGGTTACTACAAGAGCTTGGCTGATTATCAAGGCAGACATCTGAGTTGTAAAGGCAATACGCAGGCTAGCGTAAACATGCAGAGAAATATCACCTCTGAAGTGATTAATTTGGGGTGTTTGTGATTTAATCCCCAACTTTGATTTGATGTCGATACCCAGGAAATGGATCAATAGGTGGTTGCCAAGAGCCGTGGCCCGATTAAGCTGCCTAGCCCTCATTGTTTAGAAGTATTAGCAGATCTTATAATAAATATTGAAATTGGCTTGTGTAAAGCAGTTGGGAACTCAAGCTCCAAATTTTCCACTGCAGGCGATCTGCCCATGCAATTAATTTTCTCAGGATTAAGCAGCACAGTAAACAGTTTGCCCGAACAGAAAGATAAGCATGCTGGCAGCTCGCCTTAATAAAACAGTTTCGTATGACACTTTGGCTAATACGGGTGTCCTCAGGTGGCTGGTACACAGATCAGAGGAGGTCTCACGTCATGTGTCTTCCGGTCTGACTTCTTCGTCTTCCGAACGCCGGACCTAGGAGGCGAGCTGGTGCTGCACCGTGTCACCTGATTACGGGATGACCTTTTCACCAGGTGGCGCCTCACTCCAGGGTTGTCCTCGAATCGGTGACCTTGCAGCAGTGTAAAAGAGAGAATGCGGTAATCCGTGCAGCCATTACGTAGAAAATTATATAGGAAGTCAAGTAAGATTAACAAGGAGCACTCACGTGAACCAACATTCAAAGCAACCTTACATCTCAACAGCAACACAGCCAACATAGTAACAATTAAAAGCAAATTTCCTCCATATTTGTTGTTAATTGGTAGAGCAATTCTACGCATCATCTTATATTGCGCAGTAAAGTTTATATTTAAAAAAATTATACAAAAGAACCTGAAATGAAGACACAAGAAAGACTTATTATTATTGTATGGTTTGTAAAACAGGCTTTAGATAAAATGCTGTTTCATTTCAGATATTGAAACTGGGACTATACAGAGGGTCTATCTGTGGCTTGGTCAGCTGTGTTCTCAGTGAAGTAGTGGGGTTAGAGACCTCACTCTTATGTCACAGGTCACAGCTGTTTTGCATTGTCATAGTGGCCACAAGGGGAGTGCTCAACACAGCTTAGGGAAAAAAAAGAATATATTTTGCAACTCATCATTTTCCCTGTCTTTCTGACCTTAGGTTAAGTTTTTCCCCTCTTTGTTTATTTGTAGCTCAGAGTAAGAAGAGCCCCCTTCAGATCTGTGCTCTCTCCCAAGAATACGCCGTGCATCGCATGACGATTGAGAGGCGGAGGTATTTAAGTTTAGCGTAGCCGACGCTGGGGGGCACTACTTTTACATTTTACATGCACTTTTACCCAAAGTGACAGACATTTTTGAGAAAACAGGCTCAGCCAGTCCCTGGAGCAACTGAGGGTTAAGGGCCTTGCACCCAGGGGCCCAACGGTAAAACCACACTACTGACCCTGAGATTTGAACCAGTGACCTTTCAATCACTGGTATAGTATTCTATTCAACTAAGGCATGCTCCATCCCCATGATGCTGAAAAGGTGTGGGAGCAAGGTATAGTACTGGTACCACTCTTCAAATAAGGTCTTGGAATTTGCCTTAGGGGGAACAAAGTGATTACAACTTTCTGTAAGTAAGAACATCAAAATAGTATGGATGCCTAATTATCCATAAAAATCTCAACCTGCAGAATGAGCCAAAATGGACGTTAATGTTTCTATTTAGTCCCTGTTTCTAAGAGCTAAAAACTCCTACTCATTAAGCTTCCATTTCAGCAATATAATGACCACCATAAATGCATGAAAAATTGTCACTGAAAAATACATTCACACTTGGAAGCTCCAATTCCTGGTAGAAGAGCACGCTCACAGTGTGTAAGGAGAACACAAGAACCTGTTTCACCCAGCGACCTAAAAGGATTTGATTACTGCATAAGCGAATTGGAGAATCGGTTTGACAGTAATTGGCTTCTGTTTTTCTCCAAGGTCAATGGAACAGCTCACTTTGAAAATCCCTCTAATCAATGAACATATTCAGGCTGAATTACTTCCTGCCACATCAGAATCTCAGGCACATCCATTAAGGGTCTTATTACAGTTATAGACAATTTTCCTCCATTGTATTACTTTCTATAATATCTTTACCTGCTGGTTCTAAGCAATTACAGTAAGAAATGCATCAGCCAATTGTTCCATCACTGTGAAATTTACTATTTGATGGCCTGACACAATGTCCAACATTTCTGAATCAAAATTTATTTCAGATCGAGATTGAAATCGCTAAAAGGCTTTTCTGGACACATAGTGGTACTCCTATACATTGGTCTAATTATTTGATCTTCCCATCATTTTTAAACATTTCAGCACAAAAAAGAATCCGTGCCCTCAAGCTCTTCAATGACAACTTACGAGAAGGTTCTGGACTTGAGCCCAAGTGGGTGTGAATTGATTCCAAAAGATCATAGTCCTCAAAATCCAGCACAAACTCCTCAAAGTCTTCAAACCCCTCCGGAACGTATCTTTCCTCCTTGCACTTGCTTTCTCTTCGTCCCTCCCTACATATAAGTGACCCACGGCCTGAGCCTGTGTGATCTGCTGACTCCTCTCCAACCTCCATTATCTCCTTGAATGGTGCCTCCATTCTCTGAATGAGAGCCTCGACCATCCAGGGTTCCCCCTTCTTGTGCCGCTTGCTGTTGGGCCCGGACTCAGTAGAGCTGCTTGACAGAGCTCACCGGGAAGGATGTCTCTTGCCGATATTAGCTAGAGCAGGGCGACTATCCACAGACTGTTATTGGGATTCCGTAAATTATATAATATAATTTTAAAAAAAGAATAAATTAAGCTGATAAACTTTTTTGCTTCAGTGTTGATATTATTCTCAAGCAAACTATGCCCAACTGCACACACCTTGCCTCTGAAACAGAGCTTCAATAGTAAAAATGTTATTTAATTTAGATCAGAGGAAAAAAAACACAGGGTACCGCCGTGTCTTGTTACTGAAAGAAATCCGAGGATGAAAAATGCAGTTATATCCAAGCTCTAGGTTCTATTTACAGGTAAAGCGTCCAGGCTAAACAGGAAGCTTAGAACAAGAGATTGGATAGTTTATGTGAGAGCAGACTGAACCTAAACATCCCACTTTTGGATCCACTGGGCAATGCAGGGACACTAGCAGACACAAGTAGGGACAGCTAGGTTACAGTTTCGTTATAGTCCCCCCCCCACCCGCCCAGTAGGTCGATTGGCTTGCAGGATAGTCAGCTGTCTGAATGGTCAAGCACTAGTTTCCATCGCATTGCCCATTGATCTAACACTCATTTGACCGATGCTGCAAAAGAGGACCGTGATTTGAGTCAGGAATGTCCTCTAATTGTTACACGTTGAGGGCTGCTCAGCTGACAATCGCCATGATTCGGGATCAGTGCCATGAGTGGCATTCTCATCTGAGGCAGATGGTGAGAGATAAGAGGGGTATACAAAAGGAGAGTGTATGCTGCTAATGGCATCCACGTGTGAGGTCCCTAGTGTGTGAGCTCTCTTTAATGTTTGACCAGGACTTATCTTGGAATGTCTCATTCAACTGAATTAGCTGCCAGAACTACAAAAAAAACTTCTTCAGGCCTCAAAACTTTCAAAGAGCATTTTTACATGCTTTTTTAACCAAGTAATTCTCATAACCATTTGACATACCTGAATATCACTGCTTATTAATTAAATCTAAATTACATTTTTGTTTAAATTGCCTAAAATTTTTTACTTGGCCGTTTTGCTTGTACAGCCGGCCTGAACTCACAGCCACACCCGCACACACTCATACACAACATTCTTCTCACAAACCCAACAGTTTAAATCCTCATACTGGTGAAGGTATAATCAGTTTCTGAGAACATTCTAGAAATTCTGTTCAAGGCTGAAACACGCCAACGCTAAAATGCGAAAATGGAATGTAAATCAGTGCAATATATGACAAATGAAATTTATGTCGCTGAAAATAAGAAATATCTCAGCTTAATTTACATAATCCAGTACCAAATCCTTACATTTTAATGTTTTAAACCGACTGCTTTTTCTTATGGGGTAGAGCAAAAATGGATAAGAACTGCACTCTTTTTATGGCCAGGTTGCACTGTCTTTTCTGGGTATAACAAAAATCCAATTTCAGCCCGACACGAGTCCTGGTTCTAATTCTGTGTGACTTGAGCAGTCAATGATTCTCACTCTCTAAAAGCAGGAAATGCCACGGGCAGAGCGTCTGATAATCAATCAGAACCCCCAGTTTTAATTATCACTGGAGGCCAGCTGACTGAGCTTAAAGTCTCTTTGCCCAGTAGTGCAAACTAATTAGGACAAAGAAAAAAAAATAATTTGTCTCACAGCAAACGATATGAAGGCAAGGGAGATGGACTGTCACCATTTCTAAGAAGATTCTTAAGTTGCACTGTTCATTTCCTGTTCTTGTGATAAGATAATTATCCTCTTACGTGTGTCTCAAAACAAATGGTGTGCTGCCACATTTATTGGTGAAGTGAATTTGATTGAACCAATGGCAACACAACGTTTGGTTCAGTTAATCAGCAAACTGAACTCTTTGCTTCCAGCTAACACAGGCATATGTGTACATGATGACACTCGCCGAATCGCTTGCATGTCCGTCGCATACAGCTAAACACTAGGTTCACAGACGCGACAGTTCAACCTTGCCATATCAGGATACTGGTCTGCACCCCAGTCCTTCCATAACCGCTTAGCTTAGCTGGTGCATAGTTAGCTTAGTTGATTTACACCAGTGCCAACAGCTTTGAGAAGCATGTCGGCCCCATCCAACATCTGGGAAGCAGGACTGGGCCATAGAATAGGGTCAAATACTCTGCTACGTAGGGCAGAAACCGAGCCTCCCGGGAAAAATCTGTAGCACAAACGTGAAATGGATCAAGGCCCGTACAATTAAGGGGCAGCAAAGAGCCTTGTGGGGGTAAATACTACATAAAAGCAACATAGACCTGGGTAAAGGATGAAGCTTTGAAACACAATAACCCATTTACTGATAGAGAACAGAATACTGAACAGAACATACTGTGCTCATTTGGACACTTTTTGGATCCTAAAATGAAAGAACAGTCCCTTGGCTCTTCCCAGTTATTTGCTACTTGGCTTTTTTGTCTGTGGCAAAAGTTGTAACTTATTCGATCAGGACTGCATTATGTACTACGGTAGCGTGTGGCCAGAACTTCTAATTCAATGTATCTGCCGGTTTGAAGCCACCCCAGCTCAAGGCGGGACATCCTTATCTCTAAGCCTGTTTAATGAAGTGAAATACAGAGTCCCGATCTCTGCCCCCACATTCCAGCTGCTGGAATGTGTGGTTTAGCCAGTGTTTACTTTAAAGGCAGCAAATAGAAGGCATTACAGATGACCTTGGTGCTGCACTCTCAACCAAAACAAATTTATGAGCGTGCGGAGTCCACTCAGAACATTCCATTCGGTTTCACCGCTGAGCAGAAGGCCCTCCGAACCAGCGCCCGCCATCCGCAAAGCAAACAGTGCGTCGACAGCTACCGTTCTCGTACCCGCTGTTATGCGATGCTCTTCCACGCCGTGTTTTTATTTTACTGGGAAGTAGTGCGGAATGGCGGTTTGGGCCAGTGGTCTCTGGATTGGAGTACTGAGGGTTCAGATGCTGGTTAGGACGTTCCTGTCAGCTTCTATAACTAGACACGTCCACGGATAAAACCCAACTTTAAAAGTATTTCCCAAAACTGGCTGGCATTTGCTTCCTCCTCGGCTAAATTGGTTTCAACCATATAAACCTAATACACTGCAAGGCCGGTATGTTAAAGTTAATTCCAAACTGCTGGTAACTATAATTAGAGCAATGCACCATAGGAAAACAGAATACCAGCAAGAATAGCTTGGTTCCTGTGCAGAAGACCATGATGGCCCTTACTCTTCATGTCGTCCAGGTCCATGGTGGCCAGCATCTGGGCCTCCGCCTCATCAGTGGGCACCTTCTGGTACACGGCGGTCTCTGTACTGGTCATGCTGCCGATGCAGACACGCTCTCGCAGGTCATAGCTAGCCCTCTGGGGCCCCATCTGCCGGTACATGGCCTTTTTGTGGAACCAGGTTGGAGTGGTCTCTCCAGAAGGTTCCAGAATGTCCAAGAACCTGCAGGAATGGTTGAAGAAGCTCAATGTGACCTGGATCTATAAGTTGGTGCGTGTATATAATGCTGTTCTAATTTGCTGTTCTCAGATACTGAGTTTGATATGCAAATGCACCATTTATGACTGGTGGCAGTGAAGAGGAACACGTCTGCTATTTGATCCTTGGGCACCACTTGGTGCTGTTAGACTCCAGGGACAGTAGGGGGAGCTAAAACACAGAATCATACATAAGCCAGTCCTTCTGCATCTTATAAGCAATCTGTGACTGTCAGAAGCTGCTGTTCGTAATTATGTACAAGAAACATTATGTTTTAATGTTGCCACAAATTGATCTGCAGAGAAATTTCTGTCATCTAGTCATATTTAGTTAAACATCGAAATATGACAAAGACTTAAGCTGCTACTTTAATCATTGCCCCAAGTTACACACTGACAAGGGTAATATATCCTAGATATCAGCAGCAGAAAGCAATTAGTTGATTTATTCAATTACTTCATGGTTTGGCTACAGCCAATCTTCTATCCCCATTGAATTGTCCCCAATGGATCATCATCTACCATCTGCATGGCTACAGGAAAAATACCAGAAGGCTTGGTGTTCCACACTCACTGATTGGACAGCTATGGTTCGGTATGGTTCTGTATGGTCCAGCTGGGTCTGATCTTGGCTTACCTACTGGAGGCCTCTTTGTCTTGCCTCTGTCCATTTTGCTCCAAGCCCACATTGGTGTTCTTCGCTTCATCCGAGCTAGGAAGGCACTCGTTCTCCATATGGAAGCTGGCGAAGGCAAGGGGCACCACAAGGTGCTCTTCATCTCTTAGGCTGGACTGCAAAGACAAGGCAGATGACTGCCAGATGCCAGAACAGCTCACCAAGCCGTGTGATGCAGCCAGCAGAGGAGCAGGTATGGGGACCAATAAAGAGTGCAGCGAAAAGAAATGTATCGATTGCAGCTATTGTGTAGCTCTTTTAGATAGATACCCAACACCTTTACTGATCTTAACCTGTAGTATGCGATCAACTGTCAAGTTCTCATCTCACACTCAAAATAAAGTGCATTAAAAACACAACTGCGATAATGATAGAGATTTGACTGAGATTGTGCTATATTACAAGACTGTCTCTCAAGATATTCACTCGATTTAAAGAGCACTGGCCCCCTCTGGTGGACATGATGAGACAAGACAAAGAGTCAAAAGCTAAACATCTGCAGGACCCTAAGTATAAACAACTGCCTGTAATTGTTTCATTTGTTTCTTGTAAAAGGGGGTCAGGAGCTGCGAGGGAAGCCCAGCAGGGAAGCTGCTGGAAGCAGCTAATTCCACTATGTGCCTCAGGGTGGCTGTTCCACACTCTACTCAATCCCTGGATTAATTTAGATCAATTTACAATTATATTCAGTTTCATAATTAATTTGAATCATTGGGTCCTGCTAAACAAAGTCAAACACCAGAGAGTTAAAACAAACTGGAAATTTTCTAAGAGACCAATAAAATATTTCGGTAACACATTCTATGAATGCCACATCTACAGTATACGAATCAATGAACATATTCATAATGAATTATAATGCATTCACAAAGCATTATAAACCTGGGTATAAATATTTACAAAAAGGCATAACGCATTATCGCCATATTTATTATGCATTAGGAATGCTTTATGAAGCTCTCATCTATAATACACTATAGATACCTTCATAATGCAGTACAAAGCATCCTTAATTCTAATATTATAATGCATTATGAAAGTATCTATAGTGTGTTCTAGATGAGAGCTTCATTGGAGCTTAGGAGGTAGCATAATCAACACTATAATGGCTTGTGACTGTCAATAGAAGATGCTGTAATGCTTTATTAATTCTTTTACACGCCATTATAATGCATTATGAAGGTATCTATAATGCATTATAGATGACAGCCTTAAGTAAAGTGTCAGCAATCCATCTTTTCACACATGGGCTGCTTGTGGACTCCATCCTGGTAAACAGTGATGTCCAGTTTTACAGGTATACCTTCAGGCCTTCATCCTCCAGCTCCGTCGGAGTCGTCGCCTCCCCTTGTCCCTCGCCGTCGGACTCCGCTTCCTCCTCGTCCACCTCGTGAATGGTGGGCGTGAACTCGGAGGGAGGTATGGAGGTCTTCCTCTTCTTGCGCTTCTTCTTCCTGTGCCGATCAGAGCTAAGCGCCCTCTTCCGGAACCGCACTGGGGGTGGCAGGTGGGTGGATAACGGGTGGTGGATGTGATGGAATGTATGTCTGTGGTCTACAGGAGAGGATGAACAGACATGACTTTCCAGCAACACCTTCCAGCAGACCCTACCCCCAGAAAACATCTTTCCTCACTTGTAGATATATTTGGAGCTGAGCTACTAGGACAAAAAACACTGAGCTTTGAACATATTTATTGGGTGTATGTTAATAATAAATTTTTAAGTATTTCCCCCTGCGGTGTTTGGGGTGAGCCTTAGGGTTCCGTTCTTGGTTTGGCTTTGAAATCCAGATAAGTAGTGTCTTTAAAGCGTAGGGCTTTATGTTGTTCCTGAATTGTAGTTTAATTTCCAGCCGTATCTCTATTTCAGGCACATTCCACAGGATCTCCTTTACATTATGAATTCACTCGTGCAGCCAATACCTGATGAAAAGGACTGCGGGCTTATTGCTGATGATATATAAGCAAACATGGCGTTAGATTGATAGAATTCCAGAAGCCACAATTCACTAAACTGCATGTCTTTGGACTGGAGGAAACTGGAGTACATGGAGTACATGAAACCAACCCAATACAGAGAGAACATGCAAACTCCGTACTGTTATATTCATGCATCTCATATATGTCACAATAGTGCTGTTGTTCTGAAATTAATACCGTTTTCTCAATAACTCACTTCAGCTCCACTGAAAGCACTTCTGTGAGTTATTCATTTATCTCTCCAAGATGTTTGTAAAGCATGAAGCTACATTATTTCTGAACAGATAAATGAACATGACAATTACACTCAAAGTCCTTCTCGTTGTAGCTGCGCCCCATTTTTTCACCGTTGATGCTGGCAGACTCCGAGATGATGTCTCCAAACCTCTCCACAGAAAGGGCTTTCTCCCAGTCCTCTTCTTCCTGTCCATCACTGGAGTCTTTCTCCTCCTCCTCCACAGGCAGGGTCTAGACCACAAGTCACAATATGAGATATAGAGATGGTCCGATTGTTCGGCAACGATTGAAATCAGCTGATTTTCAGTCTTAATTACTCAACCAGCCGCCTTTAATTTGACCAATCTCAAATACAGATTTTCTGGATGATGCATAATTAGGGACGCTCCATTAACCACTGATCATAATCTGCCAATATTCATTCTAAATAGGTTGATCAGAGCTCTCTATAAGGGCAGATCAGAAGAGCCAATGAGATGACAAAATACATGAGACATCACTGCGTGCAGCAACAGTGATCGCCGATCAGTATTGGCCAATTATGATTCCAGTGATCGGCATTCAGTGACTGGCCTCAAAAATCCTGACTGGAGCAATCTTGATGTCCATAAGGTAAACTACTTTCCAACAACTGTGTCTCACTTGGTGAATCAACACTACACCAGAGTGGGAGAGGAAGGGGTGATACTGTGATTATTGGTGGGAGCATAAGAGGGGCCATAATTCATACAAGGGGGCCAACCTTATCATTAGCCAATGACGTGTTTTCAATAGGGAGGGGAACTCTGGTGGCCAATCAGCTTACAGGTAGAGCCAGTGCCCCTGTGGCCCTGTCTCTTTATAAATCACTGGGGAGGGAAGATGTAGATGCTAGCATTTGGAGACTGCATGATATACATGTTTATGCAAGCTGATGTGAGCTAGGACAGACATTAAGGCACCGGTGTCTGCAGGGGTGCAGATCCTGTGTGAAGGCTGACTCTCCCATTGATAAAGGTAAGCGCACTGCATCATGGGAGATGGCCCTCTCAACTCATCCCCCCCTTTGTTTCCTGCTGTGTGTCATGTGCAGTAATGACAGGCCTGCTGTTTGTACCCTTCCCCGAGTCCAGGCCTCTTTTATCCTGGCTTCTGAAAGTAGCACAGGCCAGCGGGGCTGATGGGGGTGTAGTAGGCGGTGGCCATGAGGAAGCTCAGATCCGTCGCAGGAAATGTCACACTCCAGCTGGGGGAAGCGGGCCCCACGTGACAGGCAACGAGAATCCTGATATGGGAGCGCAGATACGCGATGTGCGCCTTTGATGCGCCGGACTGCGACTGACAGGCACCCCCCCGACATGCCTGCCATATTGCGTAATGGAGGAGGCAGGATGATCCGATGGAAAGCAAAGCACTGCTTCACTGATATCCAGAGTGTGACCACTTTCCAACCTTAGCATCAGAAACTGGACACACAACATGCAACGTAGTGAAAACAGACATACGTAAGTATAAAATATATAATACTAGACAACCAAGGAAAAGATGTTTAAATAATCTTCATGTTGGTATTAAACTATGCTATTATGCCTGTTAAAATGTGTTTGCTTAGCTATTTCAATACTTTTGCTAAAATCACACCTGTATTTGCAGCAACCATCCAAATACACCCATGAACGACTAGCACACCTCATATAGCTAATCAATGTCTCATTGACTTTTTTAACTATTCAATTAAATTAATGAATTTAATGGCTGGGGTGCCCCTGAGGAGAAGTTTGGGAACCAAAGCGGTGTTCATCTAGCCATCCAACAAGATATCAGTAACTTTTTGGAGAACAGAAGTAATTCTTGTTATTATGGTTGTTGTGTTACGCATATATTCTAATGCTAAATTGTGTTTTTTGTGCATTTACTATGCAGATAAATAGCTTTAAATATTTCTTTTGACTTTGCACAGTACTGTATGTGTGTGTGTGTGTGTGGATTAGGTTTATATTATATTTATATTTATATGTTTATATCATCTTATTTATATATACCAAATGTCCCCTACAATGTAATAAAAACCTGTTTTTTGACATTGTGGAGACCATTTTTTAGGTCCCCACAAAGATCTGTGAATGCAATCAAAAATTCCAGAAGTCTTGTATTTTGTTTGGTTACTAGTGGTCATGGTTAGGGCTGGGTAGGAGTTAAGGTTGTCATAGTTTTTCCATTTTTCCAATAGAAGTGAATGGGTGGTACCCAAAAATATATAATTACATGACTGTGTCTGTGTGTGTGTGTGTGTGTGTGTATCTTATCTGACCATGCCCCGGAACCAATTCCTCAGACATGTAGATGTCCTTGGTGAAAAAAAGTGATTCTGATGTTGAAAAAACAAGAGTCCTACAGCAGGATACAGTTATCATCCAGCCAAACTGCAATTCAACAAGTCATTTTTAAATGGCTGCATTCATCCATCTTGTAACCGCTGGTCAGGGTTGTGGCCCTTGTAAATAGTCCTTAAAATAGTGTGCTGGATTCAGATTTTACTAGTACTCCAGAAATAGCTGAGAGCACCCTAATCATTAACACAACAGATGGCCAACAAGGTAGCAAAGTTAATGTGGTTATGAGGCGTCTTTAACTGAAGAGAAATCAAGCACTCCTCTTTGTAGAATGTTCCCCTCTGTTTTTACATGAATTAATAAAATCCCGCCTTTTCATTAGGCATGCGCTGTTGCACTTGAGTGTTCTTTCATCTTTATTCAGTTATTGACGTTGAACTCATCTCTACACTCCATTTTACTACAATCAGCACAACCTTTGAAATGCACCTCTGTACCGAACAGATGGATGAACGAGGGATGTTTATGTCTTTGCATATAGCTGGGGCTTAGAAACCATATTGTGACTGACACCAAAAACAAAAATTCACCCAAAGCACCTGCACTTAGGGTTAACATACATCCGGTTTCCCCAGACACTCAGTCCTCTTTTTGGGCTCCTGTCCAGACATCGGAGCAGTTTTTCAAAAATCGGCAGTTTGTGCTGGTTTAGCTCTGCAACCTGTATGACTCAATGTTACGGTAGAACAAAGTTAAGGAAAAGGCACCAATTTTCAATATATGACAGCCACTCAGTATCATTACAGCGTTTAGAACATAAGAACATAAGAAATTTACAAACGAGAGGAGGCCATTCGGCCCATCAAGCTCGTTTGGGGAGAACC
>JAODKC010000038.1:8281247-8299020 GCA_026777985.1 Mormyrops attenuatus
TCGTAGCCCTACGTTGCACCCTTTCCAAGGCAGCAATGTCCTTCTTAAGGTATGGTGACCAAACCTGCACACAATAAAATTGTTTATTTGCAAGGCTTGTGCACTGGTTTACTTTAAAAATTGAATGATATGCACAACCCTATGTGTCACACTGCTCATGAGTGACGTCAACTTCCAGGAAGTTTCCAGAAGTTGACATCAATTAAAAACTTTATATTTACGAGATTTTGTGTGACAGAGCATATTCTCTTTCATCTCACCACATCTGGTAACCCTACTGGCACTTCCATCTTTCTCATAGCACAAATGATTTGATTGGACAAAATCAATACATCGGGCAACCTGACAAAATTGCGTTTGAATTCAGTGGCAATGTGTACGCAAAAATCTGCATGACTTCCCACACCTGTGTGTCATGTCAGCGCACAAACAGAATAAAAACCCAGGCGATTTCAGGGAGCTGCCCCCCCTCTCAAATTTTGGGAGACAGACAGAAGCAGCCCCATCTGTACTGTAGAAAAACAGAAGGTCGAGGTATGGCTGGGGGGGGGGGGGTTGGGCGGGCATGCATGCGCAAACAACAGCTGTGCACTCCTGTCTTCCAGAGGCCAGATTCTGGGTGAAACTGGGGCTGTGGAACAGTCTGTCAGGATTCATTTCCATCACACAACAGCATGGTGGCAGGGAAGGGAAAAAACACCATTTTGTTACATGCTTTTATGAAGACGTTCTGGTCTATAAAAAAACGAAACGAAACAAACGTTTTTCACCAGATGCCGAATTGCAACATCACGAAATTTGCAAAGGTTTCTGGAAAGAAACACTACAGGTGTCATTTGTATCATTGTTAGAAGATCATTTCTGTTACTGTTCATGCTATGAGCTCAGTATGCTTGTCTCGCAGCACAGGGTTGCAACCAAAATGGACTGATTTTCAGAAGAAAGCACATCGACAAGGCTGCTTTGGCCTTTACCATCACACAGTGTTACCTTGATGTAGTCTGGCTGTGTCTCTCTAAAATTCCTCAGCATGAACCCTTGCCTGATTTAGTGGCCTTTCTACTGACCTACATTTTGCACATTCTGAAGATGTGAACTGAAAAACATCACACTTTACTTCAGGGGACAAAATTATGTAGTAGTACATGCTTACTTGATGCATTAATTAACCAGTAACTAATGCTCATTCATCATTAATCAATCATGACAGTTCATTTATTCCATTCAGTGCTGTGCTGTATTAGTTAACGGTTAACTAATTAGTTAATAATGGGAAGACTTCTCTTGAGAGGGCAGAAATTACTGAACTCATTTATTACAAGAACAAATCATGAACTAATATAGGTTTCCCCGTGAAATACTTAACAAACACTTTTACTGTACTACTGGTTAATTAATGCATTAAGTCAGTGTGTACTACTACATCATGCATGTCCCCTCAAGAATAGTGTTCCCCCCAAGAAAAATATTAATAGAAACAGACAAATTTAGGAAAAAACAAACCCACAAATATAGATTTTTATGGTGAGTCAAAAATTTTTTAAAAACCCTGCAAATTCTGGAAACAGAATTTAAAAATTTAGAGTTACTAACTGGGAAAGCCCATTCCAAGCTGAAGTACATGCCATGGGTTTTAATCTCACAGAATGATAAATGTATAAAAGTATTCATATGACATCCATTAATGGAAACATACCATATTAGCAGTTTTACTTTGCCAACTTGTTGAAAATTTGCTTATAATTTACACAAAACATTAATGGGAACACGGCTACTGACACAACGAAATGTGTCTGGATGTCAGCAACCAGCTGATGTCAATGTGACAACCAAGCCCTGGAATAATCAAGTTAACATTCATGGGAAACAGACCCAGAGTAGTTCCGACAGAAGGGGGCACTTGATGCGATTACTCCAAACCGCTGCCCTGACATCCTGGGAAACCTACTTCACTGTGACGACACTGTGTCAATAAAGAACCTCTCACTAAATCACGGGTCTGACGTCTGTGACATCAAAACATTTCAGGCTAATGAAGACACACTGTCAATCTAACGATGGCCTGTAGGAAGCTCTAGGGGGATGCTGAGAGAGAGGCAGCCTCTTTTGCCATCCTGTTGGCGGAGTGTGGATTCCAAGAGTGTCATGATGCTGCACCAAAAACAGCATGATGAGGCCTGGGACCTGTCACCCACACCCATGAGCCTCAGCCCTAAAGTCGCAATATTCAGGAAAAGATATGACACCATAAAATGTTTCTAAATATATACATGGTCTGGGAACAGCAACGGAAGAGAAAAAGACTAAGGTACAGTCAGAAGAAGGATATCTGTCTTATTTAAAGAGCATAGAAGTGGGGAAAATACCCACATGTCTATAATGCACTTATCCCACAGTGCTCTTGCCTCTGGATCCTAAGTCTATGCTGGGAAAGTTAACACCTTAAAAACACAGAAATCTTTTATTGTGAGACCCAACATAATGTCACTAGCTAATTCCTTGTTTCTGTTTCTTTGAAATTTTCTTGGGAATTTTGTTTGTTTCTCTCCATAGCAACTATCAGAGCCCAGCAAACCATTCTTGAGCTCAGCAGTGTTGTGAATCTACGAAAAGAAATTGTTTTTGTTGAGTTGTTGCTAGTCAGGCATGGTTGAGCCAAGCTGTCTAAAAAGTGCCATATTGGCTAAAAGAAATTTGATGGCATACTTTTAACATCATTTATTTATTAAAATACTTTATTTAAAAATTACCCACCATCGCAACTAATCATTTCCCTGTGGTCCCACTCATTGTTCCTTTCCAGGATACGGTAATATTTTCCAGATATTGCATGTCCACCACAGAATGAAGATGGCTCCTTGAAAAGGTTAGTGAAGTCTACCAAAAAGCATATTTATAGTTAAGCTACCTGTGATTAAGAACATTTGCAATAGAAGTTAGATGTCTAATTATATTTATCCCCCACCCCCCGCGTCCATAAAAATAGCATATGTTTCAAATACATAAAATATATACAATATTCCAATACAAATTCAAATACATACAAGACTCACATTCCAAAAACAAACTTTTTAATGAGCTCCATGAAAGCTGAAAATATTGTATTAATGTCAAGGGTTAGGTATTCAATTTTGTTAGACCTAATTTCACTAAATAATAGGTTTCGGTATCACTTTTTGATGGGGACAAATACTTAGTAATAACTCAGTTATTACTGAAGTACAAATTATGAACAAATCATGAACAAATATAGTCGCTACTTGAGATAAGATGAGCAAACATGATCAATATTTCACCTTGTTATTAATTACTTGCTCCTTAGTAGTTCCTTCAGTAGTTCACAAAGGTTTACACAATTAAAAAATATAGTAACAAATATAGTAACTGCTTGGGATAAAACATGATTAATTAATGATGAATTAATGAGATATACAAGTAATACTATAATACTCTTATTTGTGCCCCATCAAGTAAAGTGTTACCAAGGTTTTACTGAATGCATTGTATGTTTTCTAGAAACGTCTTTTGCTTTCTAATCATTTGGGAATTCTCTTTGCCTGCCATTTAAATCACAGGAGAAATACTGGGTCTCTGCGACACCCTTATTTGGGTGAATTTGACTTTCACTTATTCAAATGTTTGTTCTCAGGCCAACTCGAGTGCCTCCAATCTTTCGTGCTGACGACATTCAGCCAACAAACCATGGCTGTGCGGCAGCACATTCACCATAGCAACCCATAATGCATGCTCCCCTACGCTGTCCCACCATGTTTACTGCAGGAAAAAAAAACTTATTGTAGTAAAACTGTAGGCACAGAGTCTCGTGGTAAAAGTATGTGTAAATTTTCATGCGTATGTACTTGTAATTACCTTGTTATACCTGGACATGCTCACCAAGACAAATCGTATTTTTCAACATACCTGGTCAATATCTTGGCCAACATCTTTCATCTTCCAAAAGCAGTGGGACTTTGGCTAAATATCTGTGTTAAGTATATCTAATTCTGTACACTGTTTCATACAATTGGCACATTCTGACCCAAAAACATAAAGCTTAGCAACAGATTGCTTGGAAACCTGGTGTCCGTGTGTGAGTTGTGAATCACTGCATCTCAGACATGCCTCTGAGGTGCCCTGAGGTCTGGAAGAAAAGTAGGGCCTGTTTACAGCTGCCACCCACCCATCAGCCCACATCAAGGTGGCTTCTCATTCATCTGTATGCCTCAGATCACCTCAGCATGCTGTGACAGCCATTAAAGATAGAGAACTCTGTTTTTCCACGTAGCCAGTGTAACTCCCATCACGTGGGCCATCATGGGATCCACCTTCAGAGTCTATTCTCGCACCATGCTAATTCATTCATGAGATCATGCCCACCTTCCTGCTGACACTGACTTTTCCACTACCTGACAGGAAGGGGACTCGTTTCATTTGACCCCGTGTGCAATTAGAGAATTCCCACTACACAGCCTGCATTCACTTATTTGCCTCACCTTTCTGGAAACGCATTCATGGCTGATTATTCATAATCGACATACATGACACGCATTCGTTTTTCTTTTTTACGAGGGCAACCAGGACTCTTGTAATAATAAATTATTACCTCAATTATTGCCATCATTTAGCAGCTGTCCTGTACATTTCACAAAATTATCCCTTTTATGTGCACTGCCTTGCTTTTAGCAGGGGGAATGAAAGACATCGCCAGCGGTAGAACATAAAAGCCTCTGATTTTCAGACTGTTTGCTTCCCGGGGAATACTTAGCTACATAAACAGAATGCAATGGCATATTGCACCTTAGTGCTTAACTGGCATGCACCTCCAACTCATTTATGAACATTTACGATCTTCATACCTGCCCCAAAGGTATTATATAAACAAATGTCAACAAGGGGGACATACATAACCAATCAGACTTTTTTGTTTGTTTGTCGTAGAAAGGTAATTATACATATAGAATCCTACAGGTAAGATGTGAATTATGATGAGAAAGCCTTGGATTATTATTTACTGCCATGAATCCTGTTACAGAAAACTTTCATACTCACAAACGTATCATTTTATGCATAATTTGACTTTTTTATAGTAGTACAGGCAATTTCCAGAAACATGTTGGAGTAAATCTGTAAGACATTACTTGTTCCAATCAAAATAAGACAGTTTAAGCATAAAGAGATGGATATTTTAAATCGTGCTCCATTAGAGTACAACCGCCACAGATTTAGGCAGCCAGATAAAAAGTTCTTTACAAAAAAAGAGATTGTATTTACCCTGTTTGACATACGAGGAAATGGTCACATCCAGTAATGTACATGAGAGCTACTGTTACATGCCTGGAGAAAGCTAATGCAAGGTCACTGAGTACATCACCATTAACAACCCCTGATTCCTCATAACATCGTGCAGTGTGATCAGAATGGCTGGTCACAAGCAGACACCAGGGGCATGGGTGTCCATCCCGTGGTCCTCACGTGCACAAGGCAGCACGTGTGGTACAGCGCCTTGCTCTGACTACATGTTACTGGGCATCTGTCAACTGTTGCCATGGCATGCCATAGCAACTGGGTTTAATTAAGGATATTTCAGTCGCTCTAAATAGTCGCCATGAGCGCCGCGGCTGTGTCAGCTTCGCCAAGAGTTCCAATAATGATGCACCATGACATGGGTCCTTGTGCGCCCAGGAGTGGCAGATGGGCACTTTTGCACATGTTTGGGGAGAGTTTACCTGTAGGCTGATTACCACGTCCTTCTCGAGAGCATGGCCTCCTGTTGCCATGGGGACGCAGGAAGGCGGCAACTGGTGTGGGTGGGTGGTTGGATCAGCCCTTTTCTTTCACAGTTGGGTTGCCAGTCAACCTGTGGGGTGGCATAACCTGCGGGGAAAGGGATGAGTCAGGGGGAGGAGGCACTGACACGCTTGTGCACTGAGCCGCCGTATTCCTGCTTTTGGAAGAGTATTAATGTTTGCCTTACATAAAATATGACCCTTTAAGAAAGCAATCGAGATATAAGCCGGTCACGAAATACTGGCAGAGTGCTGAGAAACACATCAAACTCTAATTCACATATATATATACCAAAAAGCCCGTGCCACCCGTCGTTCTCCAGAAGGCAATGCTCCCCACCGGCCAAGAGTGAGCTGCTCGCTGGGTCTTCGCTGCCGCTTAATTAGCTTGTCTGCCATTGGAATCTCCTAGCGGGGAGCGTGGCAGGCTACCGCAGCAAACGGACGCAGGCCTGGCAGACGGCCAGATTCTCAGGCGGTGCTGCAGGAACCGCGAACGACAGCGGGGCTAGTGAATCGCATCCTCGCCGGCGGCGATGAGTCACGGCCGTGCTCCATCGCTGCTCCTTGACTAATGCTGGCTATCTGCCCGCAGTTACTGGAACAGGAGCCATGTGACTTTATGAAAAATTACACAACAATGGAGAAGATTTTTAGGTAGATATTAAATCCTACTGACTACTGGACAATTTCCAGCTATATGTGGAACCAACAGGCAGAATGCTGGACCTTCTCAGATCCAGACTGATTAAGCAGCCATCTGCCGAGACACAATGCTGTTTTATGGATCTTTCTTGAAAAAGGTACAATGAAACAATTAAAATATTCAACATAAGCCAACATAAACAGCCCCCCATTTTCTGTGGAATTTCGCTGAAAAGAGCAGAATGGCGAATTCCCAAAACACTTGTTTAAAAAATGCATTTGCTTACGTTTTCATTTATTTAGCAGACGCTTTTATCCGAAGTTACAATCATTTCTGAGATGGCAAGGTCAGACTGGCCCTGGAGCAACTGGGGGTTGAGGGACTTGCACAGGGGCCCAATGGTGACATTACTCTGCAGACCATGGGATTCGAACCAGTAGGCTTCCAATCAAAGGACAGCATCATAACACGCCGAGCCACACATTCCCCCTTAAACTCTGTGATACATTTATGTATCATAACTTTACATTTTACATTATTTAACACTACAGAATTTAGCAAACTATCCCAAAAGTCACACACTTTTAAGTACCGAGCTTAACGTCAAAAAACGTTTACTAGTTTTTTCACTTGCTACTGAAAATGCTCAGCATACACTTCTTCCATCGAATGATTTTTAAAAATCTCTCTGTGCATTCTGGCATCTGATTTCTGTGGCTGTTTCAGCATAACAAATGGAGCCACACCATCATTCCTACAAGATGAGATATTTGCAAATGGATTTGTTTTCCTCTGCCAGTCGGGAATGGCAAAATCCGTATCTCGGCAACCCACTGGAAACCTGTCGAGTTACGTGGAAACTGGCGAGTCATGGATCACTGTAACCTCCAGCGATTAGCTCCAGTAAACTTAAATGGAGCTGCGATCTATACGAACAAAGGCCGGCACCTCAACAACCATAGCGGCAGAGTTTGTTGTCAAAAAGCAAGATATCAACGCGCTCATTTCCTGGACCTTAGCCTTGCTGGATAAAGCCTACTTGCTTCAATGAGCCATTACGAGGCTTTGTGTGGCACACAGACCCTGTCAGCACAATTCCCAGTGAGGGATCATTTCCGAAGATGGTTGCTGGCTCACAAGACTTAATGAAGATTTGGAGTGAAAACAAAGTGTTAGAGATAAAGCAGGAAACATGGGTTTGGTAGAAATCGCTACAAGCAGCCAAAACATTACTAAATGACCAGATGTCTTGAATTATTTTGGATCATATTTTGACTGTGACCTAATACTGCTGAAGCGATAAAACAAATCTTGCTTCTACAGATGCCACTCATCATTAGCTACTTGGAAGACAAAGTAATTAGAAAAATCTTCTTGGAGGAACATACGGTCTGTTGTCTGTATGTGGTTTTAAATCAAATAAAATGCTTTTAACAGGCCATGCATGGACAGACTATTACCCCAGACATGTACCTATGATAACTGAAATGTACGTAGATGAATGTTTAATACACACTGAATTTCTTCAGTTACCAGAAAAAAAAAATCATGATAACATTAATTTCAGGTTTGCAATAATTATCAGCAGTCTCTTCTGATCCCCAAAGCTGATAGACAGAATCCTTTCCAGTGATCCCTCCCAAAAACCCAATCCAGCCCTACTTGCTGTTTAGTGTAACTTGCTGCCTAAAGCATAAACTAAATTCAAGAAAGTTAATTCATAACATAGTAATACCAGACAGTCAGAACAAGCAGAAACTGTGCGTGACCCTCCACCATTAATACAAACCAGAGTTTCAACCTCTTGGTGTCCTTGAGTGTTCATTGTTTCCCGAGGTGGGCCAGCCGTCTTGGAGCTAAACAAAGAGACAAACATGCCGGCTAATCAGGCTGTGAGAGTCCAGAGAGGGTCTGCTATCCTGTCCCAAGGGCGCTTCATTCGTTTCCTACGAGGGCACCCCGTCGTGCAGCTACACCCTACGGCCGCCCACCATGCCTGAATGTATTGCATCTGCAGCTGCTTATCTCTGGAATGTGGGAATCAGCTGTCCTCCTGCACACTATTCAAAACAATTATATCTAAATCCAGGAGCCCGATCTCCTACCTTTTCATGGTTCTGGGTATCTGGAAGGTTTCCCAGTTACGGATCAGTGAAGCTCATGGTGCCGACAACCTACAGCTGTAGGAGTGAGGAGCTTCCCATCAGACCTGATACATATTGAAATTCATGTCTTACATTGTTACGGGGTAAAAGGAATATCGGGGGGATGACCCTCTTGAGCTTCACAGGAGTCATGCATAGGCAAGATTGGGGGTGGGGGCAGATTGAGGGTCTATATGTGAGCTTGTAAGCACTGTGTGTGAGTCTAAATATATATGCTTGTCATTTTACTGGGATTTTGTAAGCAGGAAGAGGTGCATGCGTGACGCTTTAGGGCTGCCGCAGAACATTCTGGAATGACGCAGGACAAAATGATCTCACAGCAACAGGACTGCATGGCACGCCAGCCATGGCTCGGCAGAGAAGCCTGAGGGAAGCCACGGAATCCTCTTCTGGCCTGGGCTAGGGTGGCCCCCAACACCAGTGGCAATGTGTTCCTGATCAGAACAGGTCGGTATCATTGTCCACAAGAACTTCCTGTTGTGTGCATGATAAAATGACATAGTAATGGATTGCCACACACTCTTGTCAAGTACCTTGAGGGTGACTGTTCTGAAAAGCGCTATGTAAATTGAATTGAACTGATAGAGGGTCCCCTTGAATTCCACACACAGACTGTTGAACCCTCAAACCAGGTTTCAAATCATGGTGGAGCTGAGACTCTCATTCATGCAGAGACACGTTAACATGGTCAGCAGCCCCTGGCTATTTCAGTTGTCAGAGGCCCCCCTGCTATTTTCTACAATGGTCTAGATCAGCGGTCTCCAACCTTATTAACAGTGAAAGCTACTTTTAGAAAAGAAAATAGTCTGGCAAGCAAGTGGGCTGTTACGGTAAAAGTTGATGACCGGGACCGGGTATACTTTGCCAGCTGGGTGGGGGTGTTGACTGTTCGACTTAAAAAGTCTGAAAGATCGACTGGTTGGCAACGGCTGGTTTTGATGTAAAATGTTGAAATAGCTAAAACAAGTGGAGGCCCTTTCAGCCCAGACAGAAGGACTTTCTTCTGGGATGTGCATGGGAATGGTCAGTGTTGAAGTGTCGAAGCCCATGTGGCACCCTTGGCAACCTCCGTTTCCGATAAAGTAAAACCAGCTTGCAAAGTCAGCGCCACTCAGAAGATGGTGCCCATCTATGGGCACTTTTCCACCGCACCAAGTATGGTACTTTCGGTACTTTCCCTTTCCCATTAATTTCCAGTCGTGTACCAGTATCAAAAGTTCTAGTACCTAAAATGCCCATCTTTGTTGATTGGTTATGCATAGCCTGCCTCTGAAACACAATATAACGGCTGTCTTGAAAAAGCTGCAAAATCAGAAACCAACGATAAACGCTATTAAAAAAATTAAGTAACAATGATGGATGTGTTGACAAATGAAGAAACCCAAGCTTTAATTGCGAAGTGGTTGGAAGACGAGATACAAGATCAGGATGCATGACATAGAAAAGTATTTTGTGTAATATACTATGGGAGCACCATATTGGACAAATTTAAAATATCTTGATGTAATTTTGTTGTAATAAATATTGGTGTATTTATAAAGCAAAAAAGGAGTAAAACTAATTTCTCACAAACCTATCTAGGACTGATTTAACCAGCAAGGATGAAAATGATTATGATTGTCTCAGAGAACGAATGCAGCCCTCATGCAAAAGCAGTGAAGGTAAACTGATTTTTAAACATGCACTAGATTATCTTGAAAAAGAATAATCCTTACAATTAAACTTGCTAAGTTTTTTTCCTATGATAGAGTAAAAATATTTTAGCAAAACTTAAACTCCCTGCACTTTAATGTGCGTACAGATTTGAAGGTATGAAAAACCCTGATCTAATCCAGCTGACTGGGAATGTAAGAATTGCATGTGCATAACATGTGATGTTGGTATTAGTATCACAATTCATCTGGCCAGCACTATAATATATGTAGGCATGTTCTGAATTCAGTACAAAATGCCCTGCCTTGCGTTGTGATGTCATTTAGGGGCAGTACCAGTTTTTACGCCATGGAAAATCAACAGCTTGAAGAACCGTTCCTTTGGGTGCTTTCTTGAAGTACCAAAAGTACAGTACCTGGTGTAGTGCAAGAGCACCCTATATGCCGGATAGCAAAAGGGGATTATGGATACCAGGGTTTCCAAAGCAGAGCAAGTTCAGCTCAGGTCAGACTGTTCCACAAGGTCGTTAAACTGATTTAGAGTAAAAGGTGGGGACCCGTGACCTTTCAGCATTGCAGCAGTGGTCAGACTCAATGTCTTCCAACCCTATGAGACAAACTATCAAGCCTGCCATACAAAATTCAGTACTACACAAGTCAGCAATCGTGCATATGCTGGACTTGTAAAACTGTTGTGACTGTTTTAATGCCAGCATTGTCCTTGTAGTTAAGCTAATATTACTGGGAAAGGAGATACTGTATGGAAGAGCAGTCTTCTTATATGGGTTAAACAAGTACACTGGAAATGCTGTATTTGTATGCATAAGCTTTGCATTACAATAAGATCAGAGAAATTTATATGGTGTTTGTGTTCAATTACTCATAAAAGGAAAAGAAACGAATTGAGAAAATGTAAAATACAAAGTTAAGCCAAGAGCTGACCACAAGTTTGACTGTGAACCTGCTAGGCTCTTGAGCTCTAAGTCCTACTGTTACAAGTTTTTGTATAGATCAGTCCTGCACTCGTTCACACATGGCAAGTGTAAAAACTCCATCTGAATAGGGCCAGCTCCTAAGGCTGGTGATTGCTAGCTTTTTGGGGTCGGGTCAGCCACCTATTACAGAGAGACACACAAAATCATATTTAAAGATGGCATGATGGGATTTATTGGGACAGCAGTCAGCAAAGATCTGCACAAGTGCCAGACAATGCGGTCAGATCCCTCCCAACACCATCTACAAAGATATCTCTACTATTCTTGCTAAAAAAAAAATGAAAGGACTGATTTTTATTTTTAAATAACTACCAATATGCACATTACCGTCAGATTTTTCATGGGTAAATGGCTTGCAGAGTGCAAAGAATTAATCATAGCACCCCTTTACAATGATTCATATGCTTCAAACAAAAGGTTGCACTTTCCGTATCTATTTTAAGTTTGTGATCAGCATGCATTTATAAGGATAATATACCACCAAAATGAATCACTAACAGTGATTTTCATAGAAAATCGAGAAGGAATTGAAAAATTCTTTTACACACAGAAAAAATGTACAATTTAAGGTAAACGCAACATCAAGCACAGTGGCCTTGAATCATGCCTGTTCCATATACATAAGGGTTTACATGCACATATCTGTAAGAGCAGCAGACATTTGGCAAAAGTTAATCTCACCGGCCCCTGGAAAGAATAGACTGGAATAAAGCCTGCCAGCCTGCTCCTGCTATACAGAATTTACAGTATTAGCATATCGTCACAGGCCACTGCGCTGAAGTTCTTGGAAGGTCACGGAGCCATAAACAACATGACTTGGGTACAAATGCTGTTTTGTTCCCCTTAAAATTTACGAGCTCCTTGAGTGGGCTGAAATAGTAATCCCCCCACCCATTCCACCCTTTCCCCAACCCCCATGGGGCCGCTGTGATGTAATAATAAGACATACGCCCTTTATTATCAGCACTAGGTGTGGCACTGTTTGTTCACTTTGTTTGTGGCTTATGGACACCGAGTGATGACACCGTGTGATTCACAGAAGATTTTAAAATACGGGATGGTGACAAAGTAAAGCCATACGTCGGTAACGGTGATTTCGGCCGATTCTCCTGCATAATTTAGTCGGAGGCAAGTCCACATGCATCACAAGCCAATGTTAGACTAACAAATAGGAATACACCCGTTCTGTCATACGACGTAAACAAAAGTGAATGCTGGATACGTACAGAAAACACTCGCTAGTCAAAAAGTTATTTCACGGACTTATTTCACTTTCAAGCGCACTGACTTATTCTAGCGTGGGATTCACGCTCTTCGGGACGGAAAGATGCGCTTTTTAGCCGTCATTCACTGGCCTTTATCAATACGAGTGAAAGGCGGGCGCCATGGAATGCAGTTTTATCCTCGCGGTCTCTTCGCATCAGCATGTCTGCAGTTAACAGTACAGTCACCAAAATCAACATTAATGGCACAAAACAAGCTATCAGACAAAACGCCGCCCCTACCGAGATCGATGCATTTCCTGCTTACAATACCACGTTTTACACGCAACACCACAAGTCGGCAGGTTATGAAAATACAATCCACTTTAAATCATTACTGCCGTGATTTAGTATTTATTACTAAACATTAATCTACGTTAGTGCGAAATTGTTACTGGTGATGGTTCTGGCAGTGAGCACTTCCTTATTGAAATACCCATGCAAACAGTAGATACCGCTCTCCTCGCTGTAGAGGAGGCATAATCTAGCCATTTACTATAATAAAAATGCAGGCTTTTTTTTCCAGACACGCTGGTGCCGGTGCATTACTCGCCTACCTGTGCGTGCTGAGACTTGTCCGAGAAGAGTGAGTGAGAGGCGTGCAGTCAGGAGGCGCAGCAGCCGCGACGATGCTCCATAGCGGGCAACCCGACAGCTCCCAGATGCTCGCCTGCAAGTGATGTCAGGAGTCAGTGAAGCCTCGCTAGGTGCTCTCAGGGAATCGTCTGTCCCAAATGGGTGCCTTTTAAAGCCTAGCTTATATCCCATGGGATCATATATACAAAGACAAATGTAAATAGATTTACAAATAAATAAGACAATAAATAAACAAATAAATATAAAATAGTCATGCGATCAATCAAAGTGGATCCCAAGTTCCAATTACCTGGGTATAAAATACATGTCACTGTAATAACTTAAATGTACTTGGACATTCGTGAAGGTATTTATTTATTTTAGTCGATATGATTATTATTACCACGAGAAATGGTAGCCTTATAAGAAAACCAAAATATATTCTAGTGCATCTCCGATCTGTTAAAACGCAGGTTCTTTGGTTTTTTTCATATAGATTGAATCTATAATTAAGTACCGTACTAAATGGACGCTAGATGTCGTCAATAGACCTGTATAATTACAAGCACTTACATTTCAGTTATTAAGAGACAAGTGAAGGTTGCGCGGAAAGACTACTCTAGTAATTTTTTTTAAGCTTTACTTTTTACCTACAGTAATACACGATTTTTCTCAATATTTATGCACAGGCAGTGCATAGAGGGGGCCGGTATTCACCGGTAAGCAGTACCGACACCTCTCAATATCTGCTGGTACCATATAAAAAGGGGAGTACCACACTCAGAAAAAAACGGGTAAAAATATGTACCTTTGCTTGTTACTGGGGCAGTACCCTCATCCCCAGGTTAAAAACAACAATAATGTACCTCCAGTGATACAAAAATGTTCCTCAGAGTCCATTTCTGTAGCTTAAATAGTACAGTTTCCTACAGCTAAGAGTACAACTGGGAGACCCTTGAGGGTACAGCCCCAGTGAAGAGCAAAAGTAGAATTGTTTACCCTTTTTTTCAGAGAGTGCAGCGCAATGTATAGGTCTGACCAGAATATGAAAATTCACATTTTAAGAGGCAATTTGCGTTGGCGGTAATGCTGAGGTTTAGGTAATACCAAGGTTTAGACACATGGCATGACAAAAATGCACTCAAAGATGGACCCATATAATTAACATGCTGTCCTGTTTATAAATGTGATAAAATAGCCTTAAAGTACCTTACAACTGGTAACAAAATACATATGTAACGAAACATTATTGTGATGACCAAAATGAATCTTATTTTGCTTTAATTTATGGTGTCTCCATTCATTTATTCAGCAGACACTTTTGTCTTAAGCAACATGCAGGTGAGGATCAGAGAGCACAGTTAGCCAGTGTCTCTGAAACAATTTGAGTTAAAGACCCCACAGTGAAGTCACTCTGCCAGCCACGGGATTTGACCCAGCAATGTGGGGGTGGTGTGTGACTCAGTGGGTTAGGCCTTTGTAGCTATGATCAGAAGGTTGATGGATTGAATCCCATCTGCAGCAGAATAGTAGCATCTGCACTGGACCCTTGAGCAAGACATTTAATCCCCCAAAATGCTCCTGGGGTACCAGATGAATGGCTGACCCCGTGCTCAAACCCCAGCCCTTACTCTCTCTTGTGTATGATTGTGTTTATTTGGCCTCCACAATGTAATAAAAACCTGTTATTCTGACATTGTGGGGACCATTTTTCAGGTCCCCACCGTGATCTGTGAATGCAATCAAAAAACTAAAAATGCCAAAAGTCTCATGTTTTGTTTGGTTACTTATAGTTAAGGCTGGGGCTGGGTGGGGGTTAAGGTCGCCATGTTGGGATTAGAGTTTTCCCCTTAGTGAGTGCAATCAAAAAAGTAAAAATGCCAAAAGTCTTGTATTTGGGTTGGTTACTTATGGTTAAGGTCAGGGCTGGGTAGGGGTTAAGGGTGTCATGATTGGGATTAGGGTTTTTCCCATAGAAATGAATGGACGCTCCCCATTTAGATAGGCACACCAACATATGTGTGCGTGTGTGTGTGTCTCAAAAATGACAGCAAGACGGGGTATGTTAAAAATAAATAATTCCACTGTAATCATACTTGTTCAAATAGTAAATAAAGTATAATTTCACACACAACATCACATAATAATTTGTCTCCACACTTTGTTACAAGGACATTCTGTCTGAAATTAACATATCTGAAATTAAGATATTTCTGTTGTGCTTTTCTGAAGCCTTTTGTTTTGCAATTTACTTTTTTTTTAAATGGTATGACTTAAAGTTTCATCTTTTAATTCCAAGTAGATTTCCCTAGTCTAGTTAATTGGTACAGATCCTACCCCATTCGAAAATTGTAGAATTAAGGGTTTGCATGCCATGGATTTGCAAAGGATTTATGAGTGTTTGAATATAACTAATCCACATCATCTGGTAGCACTGGTAAAGTATACTTCCCTGTTATGGGCAAACAAACCCCTGAAGTGATGTTACTTAACACAGCACTTAAGAGGATGTAGTATTGCTGTATGTATATAAAGCTACTGTCAGCTTCAGCATCAACATCCCAAAATAATGTAGCCTCGAAGTCCTTGTACTGGTAATAACGTGGGTTGTGGGTTGAAACTCAATTTCAAACTACTTTCTTCTAGTTCTGACTACATGATTCAGAATTAAATTGTCTAAGTTAAATTGTCTAACAACAACAATAATAATAACAACAACAATATGGTCATTAACCATGTTGCAAGAATATATGCCACTACACCATTTGAAGTCTTCACATATTTTTGCTATTATTATACTGAAGTGGAAAGAACTGTCATACAGATTCTTCATACACTATCCCTCAGATAAGCTCATTAATTTTGAAATTATCCATAATGACACTGGGTGGCGCTGTAATTCTTTGATGGTCTTGATTGCCGTTGGTCTTGATTGCCGGATATTTGCTTTGGATGCTTTTCCTGTAACGAATCATGAAAAGATATCAGGATATGACTAAAATGTTCTCTATTGTGTTTCTTAAACTTTAATGTGAACTTTGGTATAAATGTCTGTACATACCCTATCTGTCTGTTCCACTAATCCATTTTCCATACCCGCTTGTCCTGTGCAGGATCGTGGGATCCAAAACCTATCCTGAAAGCTATGGGTGCAAGGTAGGGAACAATGCTTGCAGGATGGGTCACCAACCCATTGCAGCCACTTATCCAGCTCAAGGTCATTTCCCTGAACATATTTAGAGTACCAGGTTTCACAAAAGGTTTTTCCTATAAAATATAATTCTTTTCAGACTTCAGTATGCTTAAACATTCTGGCTACATCTCCTGCTTATATCTCTTAACTGTATTCTGTTCTGTCCCTAGTGTGTCCCCTTCTCCCTGGGCCGCCATCTGACTGAATGGGCTAAGAGGACCTCCTATCAGAGCACAACATGGGTTTGAAGAGTATTTTATTTTGGTTTTTCCCCTTGATTTTCCATTCATTGTTTTTGTACCTGTTTCTGGTTAGCCTTGTTGTGTACCTAGTTTTGTAATTATTTCACCTATTTTCCCTGTATCTCCTGTGTTGCCCTAGTCCCAAATGTTTTAGATTACCCTCACCTGTTTTTTGTTTTCCCTAGTCTATTGTTTTATGATTGATTATTTATAGCCCGCACCTGTTCCTTGTTGAAGCCCTTGTTACATGTATTTAAGTGTCTGTCCTTACTCTGTTCCCCAGTCGGTCATTGTGTTTGTTCTTTCACTGTTGTGTGTTTGCTCCTGTGTTTGCTCCGGTTAGCCGTATTTGCTGTTTGCCCCTTTTCTGGTCCCTGCTTTAGTTCTTGTGTTCTACCTACCTGCCTTCATTGGATCCCTTGTGGATCTTTTTGTTTGTTTTTGAGTGCAGTAAAGTTCCTTGTGTGGTGTGTGTGTGTGTGTGTGTGTGTGTGTGTGTGTGTGTGTGTGTGTGTGTGTGTGGTGGGTTTTTTTTTTGTTTTGTTTTGTTTTTAATTTTGTCCTGTCCGGCAGCTTTAGCCAGCAGAATCATGGTGTGAATGCACTGCTGTGCCAAACATGTTTGCTTACCATGAGGGGCTCTATAAACCCTGTATAGGCCCCTCATGTTGATGGTTTTTTTTTTATTTATTATTTATTTCATTTTTAGCACATGTAAAATATTGCAGTGGCTGAGCTGACTGAAGACGAGGGACAGATTAGGAGGAGGAAGAAAAAAAAAAGGAGTAAGTAAGTTAATTCCTTGTGTTTTGATAGCCAAAGGTGGAGCAGTGGCTCTGAGGCTAGGGATCTATACCAGCAACTGGAAGGTTGCTGGTTCAAGTCTTGTGAATGCCCAGAGTCATTCTACTCCACTGCGTCCTAGAGCAAGGCCCTTAACCTGCAATTGCTTCATCCTGGGTATGATGTTAATCTACATCCAGCCCTATAAAAAAATTCCTGCATCTTACAGGGAGAACTTGGGGGTTGGTGACAGGATTGGCACTCTAGCCACCAAAAAAAACCTCACATTGGTCCATTCGGACTAGTGTGGTGCTGAGGTATCACCCGCCACATGGCTGCACGCAGGTTCTCATCCCTGAGGTGGTTTGTCATGTGGTGGGTGTGGCAACGCACTATATCAGTGCATGCTCCTTACCTCTCACTGTAATCAGTGCATGCTCCTTACCTCTCACTGTAATCAGTGCATGCTCCTT
>JAODKC010000038.1:8309383-8339511 GCA_026777985.1 Mormyrops attenuatus
AAGGTTGGATTTTTCTCATTTTTTCAGTGTGAGATGAAGCTAGTTCAGTAAATGGTGCATTTTTTCTAACCCTTTTTAAAAATCTTCACAAGGGGTGCCAGTAATTGTGGAGGGCGCTGTGTGTGTTTGATTAAACACATTAGTGAGTGCATTAAGCGTGAAACCACTGCTCATTAATTAAAAACTATGCTTCTCACAAGAACTGCCTGTTACCTTCCAAGATATTTAAACGGTATGCCTATCAGAACATCTGCCTTGAAACCACACTTGTGAACTAAGAGAAGGTTCTGTATTTGTCCATTCTTCTCTCATTTCCAGACTGTTTATTTACCATGTTGATTTCTAAAACATAAAGTATCTCAAGGGATTTAATACCCAAACTGCCTCAAACTACATCTACATACTTACATGCTATTTACAATATAACCAATACAGTGATTCATATTAAAGAAGCCTGTCAGAACAACAGAAGTGAAATCCACGCAGATCTCATTGATATTATGTTAACATAATGAGTTTTAAACACACCATTCCAAGTTCACATTCTATGATTCACGTGGCTGACAAGTTAATCTCCACCCATATTAATTTATTATAGTTTTTTTGTTCCCATGCTTGTCAGACAGGCATCCACTGATCTGGTATTATCAGATATTATTAAACCAGATTATCTCACATCTTCCCTTGCTGTTTCCAGCCAGGTAGCATGCAGTAGTTTAAAAGACCTCCCAACATCCAATTAAATTCCTTTGGTGGGAGGGTAACTTACAAAACTCAACAATGATAATTAAACCCAAATGGAACATATTATTTCAGTAAGTGGTACGATGTTCTGATAAGACTCGTCATGTTTTGATTGACCCTGTTGTTGAAATATTAGTAAATTCCCCCAGCCCGTATCTAGTTGCAAAGTATACGGCAAGCAGCTGAGATTCTGTCCACCCTGTGATGCGGGCTAGTAGTGTCTCTGGTACACCTCAACCGGTGCTGTGATCTTTCTGCCTCAGCAATGCTGTACATATTTTACTAGTTTGAACAAGATGATGTGTTTAATTTTGCCCTGCTATTGATTGAACTCTTTAATGTATCCTTTGATTTGTGAAAGATAACAGGGTCTAATCAGATAGAGCATTCTGTTCCTTGCACTACAGTGTTGGTACACTTCATTTTTATAGTAAAATTGTTTTGTTTTGTTTTTTAGAAAAATACCCCCAGGGGTGCCGAAGCGGGCAGAGAATGAGCATGGAGGGGTTTCCCGGCACTGAATATGGGCAACAGACTATCGAGGATGGAGCAACCTGTTTTCGCAATAGAGTTTGCAAGAACCTAAGAGGTCTGAGGATCCATCAGACCAAGATGGGCTGTACAAGGAGGAAGCGAGTGGACCAAGAGACAGAGTCAGTGCTGAGCACTGCACCTGGTGCGATGGAGGAGGAACTTCAGAGCTCCACATGCTGTACCCAGTGAGACGGAGGAGGAGTAGGGCCTGGAGTCACCCCGTAGTGTTCAGAACCTCCGAGCTCCACATACTACACCTAGCGGATGATCAGAACATCGCCAGGTCTTGTGGCCTACTGCACACTAGGAGAGTAAGTGGCACCAGTTTGATGAGGATGTTGATGCTGCCCTTGAAGCTTCATCGAGGGGGGAATTGGATTAATGACTCCATTTGATAATCAGCATCGGCATAGAGATTTAGCATCAAACAACCAAAAGCTAATAACACACTTAGGTCAAGATCACTCAGCTCAGGAAAGAACTGAAGTCTCCAAAACATCAGTACAGGAAGGCAAGAGAGGAGGACAAACCAGCCTTCACAGAGCTTCGGATCATCCTAAGACAGAAGCTCATCTCCCTCTGACATGCTGAGCGGCATAGGAGAAGGGGCAGGGAGAGGGCCCACAAGTGCACGCTTTGAATCCACTAAAAAGACGTTTTGAAAAAAGCAAAGCAGGACCCTGGTATGCCCGGAAGAAGACATTAACAGTCATCCTAGCAAGACTTACAGCGACAGTAGGAGGGAGGAAGACCTGGCCCCCTGCAAAGAGCTAATCATACCATCTGAACCCTCTATCCTGTTTAACATGAAGAAGCCCACCCTGGCAAAAGTCAGGAGTACAGTCAGAATAGCACAGGCTATCTCAGCTCTAGGGCCATGTGTATAAGCATTGCCTGAGTCTCCTGGAGAGACTGTGGAGGTCCGTCAGGGTAATGCCATAGAGAGGGAAGTAGTGGAGATGTGCAGAAGGCTTCCTTCATAAGTGCCTGAGCCTACAAGGAACCTAAACAGCATTGCCCTTTTTGAGCAAACCAGTGAGCTGCAACTTCATTTCACTTGGCCCGCAAGAGTTTACGGTCACCAGAGCCAGAGAGACTCAACCAACACCCAAGTCTCCTCTCTAAGCATCACAGTTAGAACTGGGAGGAAGAGGCAGGTGCTGGAGGCAGTCAAACTGGCAGAAGCTGAGACGCAGTATCCTGGTAGGCTCTGTGGCAGCCAGATGAACCGGGCTGGGTAGCTACAGAAGACCACGCTATGACAAAGCCCGGGAGAGAGAGACGTTAGGTCCAGGGTGAGATTAATGCAGAGTTGGAAGAGGAACACTGTAGTAGGACAGTGGTTATGTGCAAGCAGGGAGCTCGGATTAACTGGAACCATTCAAATGCCCATAAGATCACCTGGGCAGAACTCTGGAAGTCAGAACCAGCTAGATTCAAGTTTCTGATCCAGTCAGTCTATTATATTTGCATAGTCTTTCCATCATGTCAACATTTGCAACTGTTTTGAAAAGTGATAAAGCTAATGATTTTGACCGCCCAGGTTTTATTGGTTCTGTGATGTCAGCTGCAGAATGCAGTAGTCCCAAACCCACGTATGTGACGCAACTATAATTTTACTAGTTCCCAGGACTAGATGAATCACAGCTATAGTTATTGCATAATTTAAGAAAGTATGAATTTCATTTAGCGCACGTATTCCTCCTAATATTTTATTTACTTAGTAAATGCTTTATCCAAAGCAACATAGAATTGAGAAAGTAGGATCAGCCAGTTTCTGGAGCAATAAGGATTAAGGACTTAACAGTGAAATCAGTCATCCAATCACAGGAGTTGAACCAGCAACCTTCTGATCATAGGTATTGAGTCCTAATCCACAGAACCACACTCTGTTGTGTAAGTTTTAGTTTTTTTTTCTGACAATACGGGAGCTGTAAGTGGTTTTCAGGAAGCTCACTCTAGTTACACTAACCCCGTATGCATGACTAGTTTTTTGCATGCCAAGTGATTTATGGAGCAGAATTAAACTGTGGGTTTAATTCCTATGTGTTGGGTAGGCTTGGTCTGCCCATGTTTTAATTTGAAGTTAAGTTTCTTTGTAGCCCATGGGCAAGGAACATGTAGGAGAAACACAAATTGTGTCCATGTCTCATGATAAATTAGCGTCTTGTCTATGCCATATACTGTCTTTTCCTAAAATCCAGGTCCATTGTAACCCTGAAGCGAATGAGCAGTTAAGAAAAATATATGGCTGGGTTAGAAACATTGCTACTGATTCAAACCATTAAAACAAAGAAGAAATTACATGTTTGACTAGATTCTAGATGTTTCCTGCTCTATGACATTCACTATAATGTCAGTGTTGAAATTCTCAGATGATTGTGCAATGGGTAAGGCAAGTTTAGCTTTGCCTAACATCTTTTTCCTTAGAGAGGATGACTCTTGGATTTACACAACCAGTCTTGTATTTGATGATGTATTTCTCATCATTTTGCTGTTTTTACAGTATATGGTGAGTTACACCCTCTGTTTGTTTTATATTTCTTCTTCATGCTAAAAGGTTTACAAACCTCATATTCACACACTTGTATCTCCAGAATGAACTTATCCACACATATTTTCACACACAATTGCTGACTCAAACAGAAAAACACTGACTAACAATGTCTGCACACACTCATACTTACTACACCAACACGCATTAGTTCACACAGAAACAATTATTTTTCTTTACATAGGCATAATGTATGTATCCACTATGTTCTTTTGAATATTTACACAGAAATATCTGTTAGAAGCATAAAAAGAAAATGGGCTGTGGTGGTGTGTGGCTCAGTGGGTTAGGCCTCTGTATTTGTGAATGGAAGGTTGCTGGCTTGAATCATATGCTCAGCGGAGTAGCCATATCTCAGGCCCTCAGGGTGAGGTACTATAGCTCTGTGACAGTTGGTCTTTGCTTATTTTATTTATGTCACTTTATCTCACCATTCTTTTAACTCAGACCTTTGTACTTGTGTGTATTTTGTATTTTGTCGTCTATGCTTGTCGTCTTGAAATGTGCTCTATAAATAAATTTTACTCACTTACCTACTTAACCCACTGAACAATGCTCCATATCCACTAGATGAATAGCGGACCCTGTGCTCAGATCCCAAATGGTGCATCTATCTTTCTTTGTGTGTATGCTTAAAATAAAGAGGAATATGTGAAAACAAACACATTCCAGTGTATTTGTGGAAATTTATTGCCAAAAAAGTTTAATTTCAAAGTGGTTATCAGTTCATTCTTGTTGGACTTGCTTTAAAACTTTTTCACAGGAAGAGCACAGAAGCTCACCACTAGGATAAAGAGGCAAGGAAATGCAAATTGGTAGTTTCAGTAGTTCCACTTCACTGAAGCAGCACCTTCTCTCACTATAGACAAATGTTCTTGTCATAACCCTTGTTATGGAAGGAATGTAGATAATTATGGGAGTGAATATGGTCTTGTTCATAGTAGTCTGCAAATATGAGGACAGAAAGGGTATTTCTAAGTAAACTGCACAGCTCATTATGAGAGGGGCAGTGGTGAACCTCTTCACTGCACCCATGGGCTCAAAGCTTTATGCTGCTTCTTTAAGACCCAGGGCACTATCACATTCAGGTAAGCATCACTCAGGTACAACAGGCATTTTTGCATTGTATCCATAAGCTAACTGGACATGTTCTGTCATGTCTGGCCTTCCCGGTGCAGAGATTGTCATTGACAAAATTTACTGGTCCGCAAGTTTAACTGCTTTCAGTGAGGTTTTTGAGGCTTTTAACTATTATTGGCGAATTTCTCTCAAACTCAAATTCCAGTCTATTTTAATATCACTGTACTATTTATTGAACAGATTTCACAAGCAGGGGAAGACTTTCTTTCTCTCTGGAGATTTTTTTTTATTTTATCGATGTTACTCTTTTTTTGTGTATGAAGGTATTGTGTACAATAGTCAATAGATACATCTATGACTAAGTATGAATCAGTTTCCCTTGTAATTTATCTGAAGGAGCTGGTCCAGGAAAAAGTGGGGAAATCGGGGAAGGAAAGTTAAATTGTCTGTTCCAGTTTTTCAGTAATACACTGAAGCCATACTGGCTGAATCAGGGACCCAATTGAATCTATTCACAAATTACCCAGGAATATTATGTCTACTCAGGCTCCTGAGCCTTAACTCACAGCATCTTTGCATAACTATTCCCACGTCTGTGTGCGTTTTTTTTTGCTGTTGTTATCTTTTGACATGCACACTGTGTTCTCTGTGGTTCTAAAGTAAAACATGGGTTCCCTTTATCTCTGACATCCCTACATGAGCGGGCTAGAATTAACATCAGTTACATCACTACAGACGGCCTCGAAGCAACATAGCAGATCATCGCAGAGATTTTTGGCATGGGGAGATTCTGAATCACAAGGAATGAGCACACGAACAAATTTGCGTGGGAGTCAAGCATTTCCTGACACATACCTGTGATTCGTTCATCCAAGGCTGTTACATACGACAAGCAGTTTTAGGTTTTTGTTATTTTGTTTAGGCAATGTCCAGGATATGTTCCCAGATCAATATTATCGGTCATGTGATCTCAAAAGGAAACGCTTTAGTTATTCTTGCTGATGTCCTACCATACATTAAATTTATTAAAATGATGACATATGGAAATTCATTCGAATGTTCTGTGACTTTTTTTGCAATTAAGATGTAAGCAAGATATAATTAAAGTAATGGGATTCTGTGGGTATTCTTTCACACACCTTTCACCTTTCATTGTGGGAGAAGTCCACGACTATACCCCTTAAGTCTTTAAACAAAGAAATAAAGGCTTTGAGAATCAAGCCACAACAAAAGGATTCCGAATGTGTTCTCTCCAAAGATTTTCAAAAATTTGCTTGTTCTTCAGAATAAGGAGAGAGGTGGTCCAGGGGTGGCTGTCGAATCGAGTTCTTTTGAATGGTTGAGGCATTGGCTTTAAAGTGCCACTGTTGATAATTGTTGGGCGATAAAGAAGAAAGGGTGATTAAAGGGTTATTATAAGCCTTACATAAACTGCAACTATGTATTATGTGCTAAAAGATGGATTTACCAATGTTTACAATTTGAAAGAACAGCTGTTATAATATTTGTATCTAAGAAGGACCGTGGGTAATTTTAGCAAAACAAAACAATTTTTCAAACCATAGCTTTGCCAAATACATAACAGATGCTGACCAACAAGCAGACTGCTATATGCGTTATGTTTGACAGCCCCAGAAGCCTGGGTTGAAAAGTGAGGTTCTAGAACGAAATGGAAATTCATGCCGTGGTGTTTGGATCGGCTGCTGGGTCGAATCCTGTGCTCAGCAGAAAAGACACATCTCCATTGGGCACTTGAGCAAGGTCCTTGAGCAATCCCCCCCACACAAAAGAAAAATGCTCCAGAGGTCCCAATGGTCAGCTGGCCCTATGCTCAGACCTCAAGCTTTGCTCTCACCTCCATATGTGTGTGTATGCCTTAAGAAGGAGAGCATGATGGGATATGTGAAAAAAAACATATTCCAATATACTTGTAAAAATGGCAAAGAAACAAGCTGAGCTCAGACCTTGATCTTCATTCTCACCTCCATGTGTGTCTCTTAAAAAGGTGAGCATGAAAGGATATGTGGAAACTAGCACCTGTACACATGGCAAATAAAGCTGACAGGTAATATATTGTGGCCGAGAAGCAGTAACATCTCAGCAAGTGGTAGCTCTGGGCCAAAAATACACACAAAAACAGGAAAAAGACATTCTGCAGTCATATTGACAGCTCAATCTACAAAACATATTGTGGGTTCATTCAGATTGCACAACCTCAGAAATCAGAAACTGAAGAAGTCGTCGTGCAAACTTAAAAAACTTAAAAATCAACAAAACCTATGGGAATGTTCTGAATAGTTTTGAATATGACGTTAAAGGTATCGGCACGGCCACTGTCACCTAATTTTGTTATACAGTCATACTTTTGTTACAGGAACAGGCAGTAATTATTTCATTTTATTTAAGATTGTATGTTCGTATGTTCGGCCAGGATCCCTGTCACTCACTCCTGGCTGGCAAGGTTGCAACATAAACATCGGTATTTAACAGACGCATAACTGGCTTGGAGGTGATACAGTCTCAAATTCACAGAGACTCGCTGATCTTCTACGTACAGACCAAGTGTTGCATCTAAGACATGTTAGGAGAGGGAGGAACGAGTTTGATCCAAATATGTCTAGTGAAAATAAACTACAGACCACCTTCCTGAGCCAGGCTCGTGACTGATCCAGTGGGAGTGGAAAACTTAGAATGTGATTGTGGATTTAGCACTTAAGGAGTGATCTTCTTTCATACAGGACATGCTCTATAGCTTTACAGACATTTTCATTGGTTTATCTTTTCAAGCCTAGAGCAACAGAGCAATCTGTTAATTTCCAATTACTTTCAAAGAAGGCTTTTTGACTGTTTCATAGCTTGATGGTATCCATAGGGATGCTTGTACTCTGTACGGTTACCTATGTAGTCCTATAGTAGCATAAGGCTCTTGGATAAATCCAGGACATACAGAGTTAACAATGAAGATTAAGAAATCACAACAGGCAAATCAAAGTCTGTTTTAAATTAATAAAGCCAGCAAATATTTCGCTTGTACAGTTTCCTTTTGATGCCCTTATAATCTGAAATCTGATCAATTTCTTAAGTCTGGAATACTAAGACATGGGTTAAATAGGGTGCAGATTCTGCACATTGTGTTCTGTTTTGGTCCTCTTGTTGCTGAAGTTAGAGATGTGGATGTGTAAAGGATATGGAGATTTAGATATGATATGTTGCTGGTTTTAATCTTTAAGTTTGCTGTTGGTACTTGAAGCATCAAGAAGTTAACTGTTTTACCATCATCCCAAGCATAACCTTGACACCTGAAGAAGTCACTTTTACCTCAGTGTAAGAGCGTGCGATGAGTGTTACGACCCCCCATGAGAACTGCAGTCTAGGGGATGCACAGACCGTTGGTTCAAATCCCATCGCAGGAAACATAAAAACAGTCAACATCAATCATCTCACGACCACATTTACTGCTGCACCTCCAAATGGAGCTGGTTAGTTGAACAGGAACAAAGTGAACGAGATGCGGATCCCAGGCTGTTATTCCGCAACATTTCACACCAGTCTTGACGCCAAGATGGGGCAGGTATCTCAAAGAGTGGGGTAGCTAGAGAATGCTGAAGCTGGGTGGAAAGTGATTAGAAGTAAAACAATGGCGTAAGGAATGACAATGATGGACATGCACCAGTGTACATGATAGCATGAAACTTTCACTGTAAACAAACAAGCAAATGAATAAACTGGAATAATTTGTCGGCAAGCACTTTTACATACAGGGAACTCGACAGACAGACAGACAGACAGATAGATAGATAGATAGATAGATTTCCTGACATATTTGTATTTTACTTAGTGTGACATTGCTTGTCATAGACAAAGGAAAGACTTGAGGCATTTTAGTAAAAGAGATAGATACGTAAAAATATCCCATTTTCTTTGAATGAATTATGATAATTGTCAGAGGTATAAGAAGATATGCTGGTCCGGTTACAAACATATCACTTTCATGTGTAATTTCTCAGGTTATGTTCACCTTTCCCTTTCCCCATCCTTTGGAGGAAATAGTTGAATTTTGAATTTCTGTCCTTCTTCCAATGTTTGGGTGTCTCATCATGCCGCACAACATCACTTCCTCTCATGCACAAGGGCCAGAATATACACACATGCTTTTCAAAGCAAAACCTCAGGAACTCAAGTCCCTGTTGTTGACCATACCTTCTGACCCTGACAGCTATCTTCCCTACATCTTCATCCAAAGTCCTGCTGCCTTGGGTATAGTAATAAACAAATTCCGCCGACAGCGATTAATCTACCTCAATCACTTCTCTCAAGCTACAGCTGGTGGATTTTCTGGAGCCTTCTGTTGTTCTGATACACCCACTAGCTGTGCCCCAGCCAAACCACAGACACATCTGGCATCCCAGTAAAACTATGCACATTGATTGAGTACAAAGCACCCTGGGTGTCTTTTGCTGTTTTCATAGTGTAAATTGGCTGTTTAATTACATGTTAATCGGTGGCATAATTTAGGATATAAATATTAAAAAATTTATAAAATACACAAGCGACAGGCAGTGAAGAAGACTTCATTTGGTTCACAAAATTCCCCAGAATGCCTTTCATTAAAGGGGATTTTGATAAACTGTGCTTCTCTTTCAGTAAGAACATATCTAATGTCTGCTCCTGGATGTCATAGATGATGTTGGTAAGTGGAAAAATGCACCATAAAAGTATCATATTGATAATATAGCCTTGGCTAAAATTTGCTTTAATTTTACCCCCCTGAGAAAACAGTATCTGAAACCTGAACCTGAGTATTTCTTTTTTTGACCTTGGGACAGCAGTTACATTTAAAGGGAATTGCTATATAAATGTGAACAATTTAGGCAATTAAATAAGGAATTAAAGCTAAAATTCTCATAAGTGAACTGATTTCTCCAAAAAGACATGTAGTGGTAATTTTCTTTTTTTGATGACCCCAAGTTGTACATGTAGCGAAATGGGGTTTGCGTGCCTCGACACATTGTCTCAGTAATGAAACTTTAGAGGTTTTTAAAATTGTCCAAGATTTTTAAAAGTCTGGGAATATACAGAAAAATGAAGCCTGTTTGCTCCAATGTCTTGGAAACGTTGTAAAACTGAAACGGTGAGAGAAAAAAAGTGCAAGACAGGTAACCCTTATAAATGCAGAAATGCTCTGTCACTTGTCTATTCATTATGACAATGGCTGTAAGGTTTAAAAAAGGGGGAAAATGTTATGGGGTTTTACAGAAATGCAAATGAATGTACTAAAGTTACATGTGTATAAACAAAGTGTCATCAGATACTTGGTGCGTTCCGCTAGCATACACTAGCAGGATGGCTGCTTAAAAATCTAGGTAATTAAATACTACTACCAAAATGGAAAAAGTAGGGAACTGCAAAAAAGGATGCATTCAATATATTTCTTGCAGACAGTCCATCTGTAGGTAACTATGATACTTTTGATGATTAAGTGTGCCAATGAATGATGGGGAGGATCCATCTTTAGCCTTACTTCTAGGCGCATATCAATTAAAAAAAATATATATAAGACGCACCAACACTGTAAACCAGCCTAACTGCACCACATGGACAAATGCCAGGATGGGTTCTTTCATCACCTGCCATTTCATCCAAAAAGGTACAGCCACTACGGGTAGACTTGCGTGAGCCTACGTTAAAGAACATATCTGCGAGCCATAGGACTGCAAGGGTCCCAATATGTGAAATGTGCTTGCTCTTTCCCTGGCTTCCTAATTGCTGCTTAGAGGTTAATCAGAGGTTCCTAACCACCTCTGTGTGGTAGCCAAGTGAAATACATTTTATGGCTGTGAATGATCCGACTGCAGACCTCTCACACCCAAAAGTGGCGCTGAGGATAATTGGGTTGAGTTAGAATATGTTGAAAGGCAAAGTACAAGCTAACAAATCCTTTTTGGTGAACTATGGTTTAAACATATATTGTTTGACAGTTGCGGACAGATGTCAATTAAAATGTATTGCATGAGCACTTTTTTTAATCCCAAATCTTAAGAGATGTATACATCTCTTGTGTAAGACGGAATAAACCTTTTATCAGCTTATTCCATTTGTGGTTTGAGGGTTTATTCGTGATATATACACTATAGTAATGGTTCAACTGGATGGAGGTTTTATTCATGATGTATACACTGTAGCAATGTTTCATATGTTGAATCAATCTGCATTCCTATGTTCCATAGCCCAATAAAGCTCAATCTGAAACCTGAAGTTTCGCAACAGTCCAGTGGTTTCAATGAATGTCAGCAAATTCCACCTGAAGATCCTTCCTGTGGTTCTCAGCTGGAGTTTTGAAATAGGCCTTAACCAGGTCCACTAAGTGTCCAGGAGGCAGTGCGTTCAATAAATGATGAATATTACTGACCCTAGTTCCCGACAATTCTGCTGCTCATCATCTGATATTTAACATTTTTTTTAATTTCTGCCTTGAAGTCCTTTAGAAAGTAATCTTCACGTGATTTTTATTTAGCTGTTTGACGTATAAGGATTGCCGAAGGAGAGATAACTTAGCAAAAGATCCAAAGTCTGATGGGGCAAGCTGCATGGTACACTCTCAGAAAAAAGGGTACAAATTTGTACCTTTGCTTGTCACTGGGGCTGTACCCTCAAGGGTCTGTCAATTGTACCTTTAGCTATATATAGGTAATTGTACCTTTTAAGGTACAGAAATGGACCTTTGTACCCTTTTTTCTGAGAGTGTAAGAAAAGAACCATCCAATCAGACATAGAGTCACCGCTCAGGAGCATACTAGGGTTTGTCTGTCTACTGCCCCCTGATCCTTAGAGATGGAACATTCCGTTTTCCGAGACTGACACCGAATCTGTACGAGGTTTATCTTTTTCTATTGCAGTGAAATTATTGTATGAGTAGAATTTTTGTAAAGTAGTAAATTCTTTTACACACTGACTCTATATTGTTTACTAAGAAATGATCCTTAATTTAGAATGGTGTGTGAGTGAGCCCTGCAATGGCTTGGTGCCCCATCCTGGGCTGTTCCCTGCCTTGTGCCAGTAGCCTCCAGGATAGGCTCCAGACCCCCCAGGACCTTGAATAGGATAAGCCGTTACAGGAAATGGATGGGTGGATCCCTAAATTACTATAGTATTGAAAATGTCATGCGGTAGTTTTACAGACATCCCAATCTGATAAAAACAATGGTGACAGGTACAGCACTTTAGTGTTAACATTGAAAAGCAACGTGATTGTTTAATCTGTCATTACATGACAAAAACAAGATAGTGAAAAACAAGTTATAATAAAAAGCATGACATTTATTCTTGTACTTACCTGTGATGACACCAAAAAACTTCATTCACACTTTCCCCTCTGCAGTTCTTGTACCCAGTCAATAAATAAATTACACCTGCAGACTTTTAATCACCTTCATTGGTTTCAGTGTTAGCCACGACATTTGAATAAACATATGTTCTCATAACTGACTGCAGGTCGCATCCAATAATACCCTTTTTCTCGTTACATCCCTTGTATCCATTTCATTTTATTTCTTTTGCTTTTATATAATGTTATTTTTCGTCACCATAAGCAGTGCACTGAAAATGATTGGTGTGAGAATAAAGCCCTACTTGACTTGACTTGCTTGTATTCACATGCTCAGAGTACTCCATTACCATGGCTGATAATGCACCAAGATGGCGGCGTGAGGCGATTGTACAATACTATTGCAACCCTCCTATAGGCGAGAGAGAAAATAGCGCCACCTTTATGGTAAGAGGACTGATACAAAAAAAATTTAGTGAAAATATTCTCAAAGTCACGCGGAAAAGGCATTAATTATCTGAAACGACCTTAGGATTTTGTGAATTGTAAAATTTTTCCGAGCTCTCTTAAGAGAGGAGGAGGTTTTCAAATTGTCTAGAGAGGAAATAGTCTTCTTTGAGCTTTCAACTGGTGAACTCCAGAGATCCTTCATCTTGGGAACTATGACACATGATTTCTGGAAATCCTACATTGTCCAAGATGTGCTCATTCAGTTGGCTTTAATTACATAAGGTTATTGATTAAAAAATAATAATTCTATTGAAATGACTGCATTATGTTGAGTTCTGTTGCCAGTAACTAGTCTTCAGGGACATTATCAGGTGAGCATGAAGAGATGACCTGTGTAAATGTCAGAGAACAAAGAAAAGGAGACATCAAAAGGATGAGACATCAAAACAAACACCTTCGAATTCAAGTCAGATATCCCTTTTTTCAGGTGTCTGCTCAAACAATATCGGTAAAGCATGAGCCCTTTTAGTGCCAAATTCAGAACCACAGAGACGGGTATGGAGGGCAAAGAATGCTAAAAATGTTATTGTTTGAATTGTGCCCCATAGCTTTGCTTCTCAAGTCACTTAATAATAACACTTAACCTTGAGTCAGTGAGTAGTAATTCTACATTACATTAACTTTATTTATAATTTGCTTAGCATTCAACGGTGCATTTGTGAAGAACTTAAGTTTGTAAAAGAAATGGCAATTACATAATTATATTTTGACTGTAAATATACAGTGTACAGATCATAGTGCACCCAGAAAACACACGTTACATGCATTCATCTTCTAAAATGGCTGATCCAGTACACGCTCATGGTGAATAAGTGTCAATCACCGTAGTTGGAATAAGTAAATGGCCGAGCAAATGTTGATACACACAATCACATACTGTAGACAATTTAGAGTAACCATAACTGCATGTTTTACACTTTGGGGAGAAACCCACACAAGCACAAGGAGAAACTATAATCTCCTATGATTGGACTTCAAACCACCAAACCAGGAGGTGTGAGGCCGACATACCATACATAAGGCCAAACAAAATACATTAAATGATGTCATAAATAGTTGAACACAATAAATTTGTGAGACACATTTCAGGTCATGTGCATTTTAATGTTTTTGCTCCTGCGTAACAGTCTCCCAGTGCTTAGATCCAGTCTCACTCCATCTGGCTGCAAAAACTGCAAGAAATCCATTTATCACTTCTATAGCTAAACAAGTAGTGTCGCGCAAGTGTTAGCAAGGTTGTGGGTTCAATACCCATGAAACCTGCATAAATTGTGATCCATCCCTCTTTTTTGCATATTCTTTATTTGCATAACATTACACACACCCATCCATCCATCCATCCAATTTCTGTAACCACTTATCCCATTCAGGGTTGCGGGGGGTCTGGAGCCTATCTCAGAGGCTACGGGTGCAAGGGACAAACATACACACAAAATCAAACATAGTTCTCTACACGATTTATATGTATATTTATATTTATTGTATTGTATTGTGTTGTTGATGTTATATATTTATTTACTGTATTTGCATTTATGTGTAGCACCATAGGGGGCCCAAGGGAGATGATATATCAATGCGCTGTGAACTTGGACACAGATGTGTTGACAATAAAGAACTCTTGGGTCTTGAGTCTACTATTGCTTTGCATAAAAACATCAGAGAGATGGGAAGACAACTGGTGACTGAATAGCTTTCTCACATTAGGAAGTTTGTTGGTGGATAAGATGGTCAGCTGGAGGATGCTGATAAGGCACAACTTCTTCGCTAGTCCTCTGCTCAGGTTAACATGGAAGCTGGATCTGCAGGAAAAGCAGAGTCTCCTTCTTTATCATGAGTTCTTGAGTTGGGCTCTTCAAACAAACCCGTACCTTCTCATGGACATTCCATGACTTGTGTTTATCTGTGTAAACAGCTCTGTGGTGAGGCCTTTCACAGGGGAGGGCGGTTACTAAGAACCCATGCTGTGCTTTGTTTCATAAGGACTACCTGGTGGGCTGGGGGGGCTTCGGTGCCTAGACAGGCTGTGAAAGCATTTAGATCCTGCTGGGCAATTCACACATTCTCCTGACCCAATGAAGTTCTACTTTCCAACCCTTACTTTTCCGAAAGTATTTTAAGCAGCACTTTCAGAAAATATTCTGTGCTCACCAAATTCAGTTATTCGATTAAAGTTCAAAACTAAGAAGGTATAATTTAATAACTTCATTACATGCTTACTTTCCATGCTACGTGTACTTGGATTATTCAAGCAAATAAGAATACATAGTTGAATAAGATTTTTAAAGGAATACATTCTCAGGAAGCCCCCTTTCAAAGTTATTAGTCCTATTTTACTAGCTAGTCCACTAACCGGCCAGACAGATACAACACACCTCTGACCAACTGCTCAGCAAACGCAGAAAGGGCACATGGAAAGCTGTCTGTTTCTATGGCAACTTCCTCCCAATGGCATAAGGGTGATCGGCATTCTTTAAGTCTCACTGCTCTTACTACCATACAGTGGGGAGGAAGTGGACGGGGGAGGGAGAGACTTGTAACTGGATATTCATTACTACCCCTTTCTCTATAGGCTCCCCTAAAATTCCACCCCTCCCCCACATGTGCACTCAAGAATGCCATTACGAGCCCCTTGGAGTTGCTAAACCTGCAGAAATTCAATTATTTCCTAATTAATACATTAAAGGATTAAGAATATTGCATTTTTATGTCTCTTAATCACCTGCAGGATGCAAAAGTAAGACAGGAACAAACCAAGAAAATAAATGCAAAAACCTGCATGATTTCCGAAAGCTTTAAGCATTAAGTACGTAATACCTAAATTTGCAGTTTAAATCAAAACCTTGGTATTACCTTTTGTAATGGTGGCTGAACATAAAGCTCTAATTTGTATAAGAGTCATCAGTTTATTTTTCTATAACTTCTTGTCTGTCTGCTTGTGTCTAACTTTTATCCCAAACTAAGTAGCTTAAACAGGACAGACTCAGCGTGTCGGCGGCTGTACTTGTGGGTCGCTCTCTCAAACCAAATCGCACACGCAGCCGCGGGATAACATGCTCTGGGGAGTCTCCACATCTTCGGCATGCTCCAGCGCTTGTCTTTCATTTTATGGTCCCATTCTGAGGCAATTAACAAATGAATGCTTGAAAGTTGTTTTCCAGATAAAGGGGGATACGGTGCCAAAATCAGAGCTAAGGGCTACAGATGGCAAAAATTACTGCCCCTGGCAGCTGACTCCGCTTCCTTCCAGAACTTGGAATTATAACCACTAAACAATGGAGGATGTTTGCTGCCCAGCATAATTGGAATAGGATGTAACTAAAATATGTAGCCAAAATCCACAGGTGTGTCCCCATAAGGTTACTAATGAAGAGTACCTGACCTGCAGAAATTCCTCTGGACCGCTAACTCAGTGTGATTTGTGATGTGGGATAGCAAATTTGTTGCTAATTGTTAAGAATTTGCAGTGATTCCACTGATGGGCTGTAAATAAGTTAGCTGACCCGAATATGTAAGGCTGTGTGCCTGAAAAATGTGAATGGAATGTTTTATACAGCCAGATGGAAGGCGAAACTCTGTTGCCTCAATATGGCTGAACACAATGCACATAAGTGGTTACAAATTGCTTTGAACTGATATTCCCTCCTTGTTAGTAGAATGAATGCATGCTCTGCACTTCTGTTTGTGTGCTTTCTAAATTCATGGCATTCTTGTCACTCATAAGGCATGCTCTTAATAATGAATTTAACATTCAAGAATCTGTCAAGATTATCAATACATTTATGCAAATAATATAACAACTTACACAGACATATTACAAAATGCCTCCAAATCACTGCATCATTACACACGTGTCTGCTAAATTAACTAATGGAAAAAAACAAAGCCTCACATTTAAAAATGAAGTTTAAATATGCCCATGTGACTCATGTGAATGTTTAACCACAATATCGCATAACTTTACGGCCCAATTACAGGAGCCAACTTTTTAGCAATGAGAGCGATATCATCTGGAGCTGTAAGCTAGCAATATGTGTCTCAGATCTGAAAACATCCGAAGAGTACTACAAAGAAACAAAAATGGTTGGTTTGAATATGCAGTCTATCCATTCATCCATCCTTCTACCTACCTACCACTTTTCCAGCATAGATTTCCTGCGGTCTGCACCAAGCAGCCCGGTGAACAACATAGGGCTACACCCCGAATGGTAAGTCAGTCCACCACAGATGTAAATATTATGCTTCAGTTTATAATTTAATTTCTGAAAAATTGTTGCTATCATCTGGAATTATTTAACTGCCACATATTTGAAATATTCAAATGTAAGCCATTGTGTTATCTTTTACATTGTTACAAAAACTTATTACACAGTTACATATGACCACTGGAGATAAAAAAAAATAATAATAATAAATTCAAGATTAAAAGCTTTATGTGTGAACAGAGTATAATGTACTAAGTACAAAGAAAGTCTTCGTTGCATACCCTCCATGCAGACTAAAAATAACAAGACAAGTTCACAGCAGTAGAGTAAAATAAAAACAATAAATATATATTAAAAGTTAATTAAATACAATGAATAAAATAAGATAAATGAATGATGGTATATTCTGTTAAGAAATTAAATAGCAATATAAAGTGTCATAGTGACTCAGTGCAATTGAAATGACTCAACCATTATAGTCACTTCAACTGCACTGAGTCACTTTCTATCTCTATTCAGCATACCAGCCCTAGTATGATAAAGTCTTGGTATGACAAATCTGTATTTACTGTATGGTAAAATGCTTCTGATGGCCATCAGCTCTTGCTGGTCATCCATCTTCTAAACCACAAATCCTGTACAGGGTCACAGCATAGGACTGGATCCTGTCCTAGGAAACATGGGTCACAAAGGACCGACATACAGCAGGCGTTCTAGAGACACCCATCCACTTAACATCAGGGGGGAACCCAGAGTAAAGTCATGTGAACACAGGGAGGACAGGCAGGCAGCATGTGGCACAGTGAGTTAGGATGCAATACCTGTGATCAGAAGGTCACCAGTTCATATCCCTGGATTGGCGGGGCTTGAGCAAGGCCACTAACCCCCAATTACTCCAGAGACTGTCTGACCTTCCTTTCTCAAAAATAAATAATGTTGTTTTGGATAAAAGCATCTGCTAAATTTAAAAAAAGGATGTGCACACTTCACAGTGCCTGAGCCAGGATTCCAGTGCACACTTCACAGTGCCTGAGCCAGGATTCCAGTGCACACTTCACAGTGCCTGAGCCAGGATTCCAGTGGTAGGAGTTTGAGACCCATCCATACCTTTTAATTACAACCACCACCACCCCATTCCACTATAATAATTGATGAATTCTCTTCTTGATGTCCTTCCTCTTGAAAACTATGGCATGCTGCTTAGCCCTTAACAAAGCCTGTAAATCCTCGATGACTGAAGGAAACAGTGCGGGTCAACCATTTAGCCCACATAGGCAGTCGGCTAGGGCACGATCTTCTGAGGGGCTGCCAACGTAGCCTGCTGATTACACTCTGTCTCTTCAACAGACAGTTTCATTTTGTCTCTACATGGTCCTTGCAGTGGGGGGGGGGGCATTAAAATTTGCCTAGGCTTTCAAATGGGCTTCAACTGGCTCCGGCTGCAAGGCTTCATGTCTTTGCTCATCGTGTCATACCCATGACGGCTTCACGCCTCCTTCAGCCGGGGCAAATGGATGCGATGCGGCCACAAGTCAAACCACAGCCTGGTGCAAAAACCACAAAACAAAAGCGTGTCCCCACCCCCCGGGGAGAAAGTGCGGGAAAACCCTCGGATAATGACTTCCGAACGCCTGCACGCGAGGAAGAGAGAGAATGGCAGAGTGGTCTGCAAGCCATTCGCTGTGTGGCTTATAAAAACAGCATGTGTCACAGGTGGCAAGACTTTTTATAAAGTGCCTCAGACTGCATTTTTTTTAACCTGGGGTGTAAAGTCTATTAAGGTCTACTTATAATTTAACTTTCTCAAATAAAACAGCTGAATACTTGTTTTCAAATAATTTCTTGGGGAATTTTTTTTTTTTTTTGTAGCATTTTCTGTAGACATCCTGACTATTTGACTGACAGTTTTTTGCATTTCAACTGTCTGTTGAAAAAGGCTTAATTCCATATAGGCAAATAATTCCGTCAGAATAGGCTGCTAGGAGTCATATACTACTGATGTGATACAGCCATGTTTCTTTTCTTGCTTGATATGCAAGTTGTTTTTCTGAACGAGATTTAACATAATTAATAGATGTAAAGCCCTAGTTGTCTTACTTTGGGATATATTGTATGAAAATGGAACATTTGTGTCTGCTGGTTCTGGAATCTGCCTGATAGGAATAAATTCACAGAGCTGGTGTTGTGGGTTGAGCTGTGGTACCATGCGAGTGGTGGCGTGAGGATTATCAAATCTGGTGACCCCTTGTTGCATAATCATTAGCACAATGTAAGCCCCCCCCCCCCACCCAATTTTATTATTTTATCATTTTAAGTGGGCCCCCTGAATATGCCAGGGTACCTATGCCCCTACCCCGCCCCTGCAGGCCAGTGTCGTCGATTGGGGGGGGGTAATTTTACTTGGTTCTTCTGCATCTACCAGGCAGAACTTAAAGTTAAACAACAGAGAGAATTTATACCGTTTAAAATTATTGAGAAGCGAAGTCAGGCAAGAGGATATTTTTTTGTAGCACGAATTCCTGGTGTTCATCTGAAATTATCCGGACAGATATCCGACTCGTACAGTCACTGGGCTTCTGACAAATACAGCGCCGAAAAATTACTGAATTCCTTCGGCAAAAGCAGTGAAGAGGTTGTATTAAATTGTACCGCGAAATGTTTCGTTTATTATTGCTGATATACCTTCACATGCTAGACTGACTTTTGCAATTTATTGTTAAATTTATTTCTTTGAAGTTCCCTCAAGGTATTGTTAATAATAACTGTAACTGAGCTAGGTTTTTATTATGTTAAAAATATTTCCAACTATAGACCAAAAAGGAAAAAAAGTATAAATATATCAGTTAAAATACATACCACTGTAACCCACCATGCACTGCTGAATAGCTTCATGATATTTATGAAATTAGTAACTTAACATCTAAATAAACAGTATATAAAAAGCAGCGACCCTCACAAAAATAAATATATTACAGGATTGTAATATAATTATATTATTTCTCGTTTAAGCAAAGGCAGGCATAAGATGCGATCAGAGATCTTTTGTATTACGCTTGCCCTCAAACACCTTTACTATTTGTCAGTGCTGCCGTATGCAGTATTTTGCGTTTGATGAACTGCGCCGCCAGACAGATTTTTCTTAGGCTGGGGAGAAGGGGCAAGAAAAATGACCGGGCGCAAAACGGGGAGATCACTATCTCAGGTTTCACATGTGGGCCCCTTAAAACGGGGTGGGTACCTAGAGAGATAGGGGAGGAGGAAAGGGGATTTTGGGATATTTCTTTGTCTGCCCACTATTTAGGACCCCGACGTGTGGCGGATCACATGGCTGCGACGCGCCGAATGGGTTAATAAAGAAGCTGCCTTTTGTTTTATGGAGCAAAAAAGAGGGAAAATCGCAGCAGTGATTCATTAGGAAGACTCCGGAGCATCTCTCCCTTTCTTAAACTTTAACGTGTCCTTATTCTTAAGTAAGTAATACTCTGGGCGTGCTTTCGGGATGTGACTCTTTTAATCGCGGTAGAAGAACAGTGCAGTAAATCCGACACCGGCACCTTTTATTATTTACTGTTCAGCTTTACTGAATATTCTTAACTCGCTAAAACATTTACTATAAGTAACTAAAACGCTGTAAACCTAAGATGTATTTTCTAAATAAACGTCAGTAACGTGTAAACAAACGGGACGTCCGAAGTCACTTAAGTAGTTTTAAAGCAAATTGTTTCAACATCAGGTATCGGATAATATCGGCGATGTGTATCGCAAATGTGAGACGGGCACCTTTTATTTAAATCAATTGACAGTATTTTTCTCTTTTTTGTAATAGTTGTGTACGTTTATATATTTACATATTTCGAATGCATTGTCTTGCCTGATGCCCGGTAAAAAAAAATAAAAATTATCAGTACAACTAAATTGTATAAATTAATTCCGCTATCTACATTAGGCTATAGTTTACAGTTAGTGCACCCTTTTCATCTAAACCACATATATCCCGGCGGTAAGGTAAAGTTATGTTAATTTTACTCCAATTGGGATTTCCTGTCTGAAACGGGGTAGGCGATACCGCAATTCTGAATTTAGGAACAAACTGCTTTGTTTGCTTCAACCTGAATAAATAAAATGCAAAGGTGTATCACTGACTAGCCCCAATGTGGTTTACAGTCTTTTTAAATTAATGGTCTGGTTTACAATAACTTGATTTCATATGGTTGCCGAAATTACCCGTAACCAGTTGACAACAAAGAGTAAAGGAACTGGCGGTAAGCAGACGATGCTGGCCTCCGCTGCTCAGCACCTATTTAATGCTCTGGTTTTAGTTAGCATGGAATTTTAACTACTTCTGACTGAACCATACCGTATAGACTTTACTTATTCTTCCAAGATTTCCTGTTTTCTGCCAGGTGTGTTACTTGTACAACCCGGTTAGGAGAAAAAAAAAATCTCCTATTCGTACGTGTGCCGATGGACATTGATAGACACCGTTTGTGAGCTTTTGTATTGTCTGGGTAATTAAATGTCTAATACATAATCTCCCTTGCAAAGAATTCTTCCCAGTCTATATCCTCAAGTTATTTAATTTTCTTATTTTCATCTGTACAAGGTAATCCACAGCTGATGAACCAGTCAGTGTAACATGAGAATAAATCTGTAACTGTAATTGTACTTGGCTAATTCTAATTGTTTAATATGTAGCCTGTTTTGTGTGCAGGAATGCTTGTTTCTTTGCAACATATTACTATTAAGTGGTTGGAAGAATTAAACTCTGGAAGTTCCGGCGATATCCCAAGCCATGACTTGTTTTACTTGAATATGTGGGTTTGTCTAATGTTATGTAAGTGATGTAATTGAGTAAATATCTAGGACCACAGTGCAGGTTTTCAATGAATAAGTTTGAGTGCACAAGTCTGAAACAGTGAGTGTATTGTTTCCTGGCTTGTTACCTGTAGCCAGACAAAGATGGCTCTCTGCTCTTTGGTACTGGGCTCTCGATTGCTGATGCTGCCGCATAACTTTGTGACCAGGTGTGAGGAACTTTGACTTCACTCTTTCCAGACTTGAGGATGTTTGTTTCTTTCCTGACTATACCTTTAATAGTCCCTGGCCGCCCGCCCCCCCCTTCACCAAGTCATGCTCATATTGCCTAGGCATGTGTAAGGCTTGCTTATCACTGTATACTCCAATTTAACAAAGTATGCAGGATCATTGATGTTAACTTTGAAGTTGGCCTGAGCTGAAATGTCATGTACTCTGCCTTAGAAATGAGAACACCACACCTGAGTTACGAAAGTATTGTTTCGTCTTGCCGTAAGAACAGCCGAGTCCCTTCCTGTCTTCAAGCGTTATCTGAAGACACACCTCTTCAAGGAGTACCTTGGAGACTAATACCCCTCTTACTGTCCACTCTCAGTTAAAAAATAAAATCCACTAACAATCTTTTCCTTTTCCTGTGCACTCTTTCCTAACAACTTTTATACAACGTTCCTAACGGTAATTTGATCTTGACAGCTGTTGATTTTACGTCTAGCTTATAAATTGAAGAACAGTCATAGATTACTAAGCACTTGTGGAAAAGAGCGTCTGCTAAATTCTGTAAATGTAAATGTTTCAAATACTTTTATTTCTTATTGTTCCAACTAGGGATGTGTCTAAAAAGCTGTGGTCTTAAGCACATCTTGATACCAGCTAATGGTTTGTCAGCCGTAACTCTTCTCCTTGAGTTTGCAGGGTTTTCAGTGCCATTAAATGGGATGTAAGCAGCTCTTATTCTGTTATTAGACCACTATCGTTTATCTTTTGATTTATTTAGGCTGTATTACTGTGACCATGTCTTAAGACGGGTAGTATGAAAAGTGGGATATAACAGGATAGGATAGGTTGTAGGGTACTTGTGGGCATGCTAAGGGAAATTTAAGTTTACCTCTGTGGTCTGTCTAGCATGTGATCAGGGCTATCTCCTGTAAACGCACTCTGCGCACAGCTGATTTAAAAATTTAAGACCGCGGCCTTTAGATGTGTGTGACAAAACTCTTTTGCTGAGCTTCTGTGCTTTTTAGGGAAGTGTACATATGGCCATTTATTTGCTTTAACTTGCATCCAGTGCAGTTCTTGCTGTCGTCAAAGCTTTCAGGAATTGTTCCTCACCCCCAGAGCTACAGTATTATGGCTTAACAAGTTCTTGTTTGTTCCTCAAAGTTGTGTGTGCCTACTGTGTGGTTTTAGCCACCCAAAGTACAGGCCATGCTGCACTACATAACCACAGAGGCTTGTAATTATAAGTGTGGCGGCTACCACCTGGGCCCCACCTGTGAGAGGAAAGCCTCCAGTGGGTGGATGGTTTCCACAAGCCGCTCCACATATGTTTGGGTTTTTCGGGCAGCACATCTGAATGAGGTCCTTCTGAGAGAGCTGGGCTGGAGTGTTGTGGGGGAGGGGTGCGGACTGCTAAACTTTAATCGCCTCCCTGCACCTGGTCCTCCTTCCATGAGCTGTGTTTCTCCTTCCTCTTTGGCTTGGTTGGATGGCTGAAACTATTACACTTCCTTATTTTGTCATTCTTTTGTCAAAATTTGTCACTCTTTGTAACTTTATCTTTACGCCTGCTTGTTATTATCTTGTTGGGTAATTCTAGAAGTAATGGGCTCTGCTGCTTCCTGTTAGCAATTTGGTGTGAGTGTCAGGCATGCCGACGCAGATCTCCTCGTCGTTTCGTCTCCGGCACCAGACGATTGACTAATTACACCGACACAAATGCACACCCCCCCACCCCCCCAATGCTTTAGGCAGAAAGAACAGGTGGCAACATGGAGAGCTAGTTTAAAAGATTAAGTTTATGATTTATTGGGTGTGCCTGTGATTTTGGTTGCCTATTTCTTGGATCTTGATGAGGAACACCTACTTCTGACACCAATGCTTGTGACAGATTTTTGTAGCACCTTCAAAGTTTGTACGTGGCCTCTTCATAGTTATGGTGCTACCAGTTTCCCCTTCTAGGTGTCTCTCACTTGACCATTATTCTGTGAAAGGTGGCTACTTGCTGAGGCATTGACTTCCACTCATACCAGGTCAGCAGAGGTGGAAATTTCCAGTCCAGAGAGTAAAAATCCAAACCAAGATTTTGTTTCAACCAACCAGTTGAGTACTTCTATGATTGTAACTCTTTATACTCAAATAGTTGGTTGAAACAAAATCTTGGTCTGGATTTTTACTCTTTGGACCTGAATTTTCCTTTGCAGCTTAGTGCTGAGACTTGTAGGTAGGGTAGGGTGGGGAGGGGATGATGATAACCTAGGGATTGAGCAGTTTTATCGTCTTGAGACATCAAATATACCAGCACATATTCTCTCCTAGTTTTTTTCCAAAAGTACTTACTGTAAAATCCCAAAGCTGTTACCTACCTTTGTGGTTTTTATTTTATGGTAGATGTTCAGCTAAAATTCAGTTATTAATCACAAGCTGTCAAGTTATTAAGCCTTATTTCTAGCAAACTGGTGAAGCCTGCTGCACATTTAGAGCTTGCTTCTGAAACCACCTGAACTGCATGGTAAAGTATTTGAATTACAGCACTTGGTGAATATTGCCACCATGTGGAAAATGTTTTTTTTTTTTTTTAATCATCATCAAGATCATTTACCAGTGAATTGGTGTTAGTGTTAAGAGATTAGCCTTTGTCTTTGGGAATAATGGTCTTGTTAATATTGCATGCTTCTGACTTTGGTCATCCCATTGAGAGAAATTGCTGACGTGCTCCTGTAGACTTCTGCTAGACTGATATGAACTGGCCAAATTTATGGGCAAATTGTACAAGTCGTACCTTCAAAGCCTGCAACTTTCTGCTTTGAAATACAAAAGCAGCCCTTGTGGTGTTTACAGCCCATGACCATGGAGATGTCGCTTCTCCTTTTCTTTCAGTGGCAGCCCAGCAAATGAACGGCCTCATTCAGCAAGCCTGTGCCGCTTGTCTCAGCTCTATCTGGTTTCCCAGGCGTTCCTATTCCTGTTGCTTTCCTCTCCTTGAGGGGCACTAAGGTTCAATTATTTGACTCATGTTTTGAATAGTTTCTGCTGATAGTCAGTAATGGATTTTACGATGGATCAGCACTTTTTTCCCCCACTTAAATCTTAAATAATGCTTATTGTGTGCTTGGTGTACTTATGAGCCTGTTCCCACTAAAAACTTCTGTTTTTTTTTTTTTTTTTTTTTTTTTACACACAGTTGTAAGAGGCTCACAGTGAAAGAAGCGCCATGAGTTGGAGCTTCCTGACGCGCTTGCTGGATGAGATCTCCAACCACTCCACTTTTGTGGGGAAGATCTGGCTGACGCTGCTCGTCGTCTTCCGCATCGTGCTCACGGTCGTGGGGGGAGAGTCCATATACTATGATGAGCAGAGCAAATTTGTCTGCAACACTGGGCAGCCTGGTTGCGATAATGTCTGCTATGATGCCTTTGCGCCGCTCTCCCACGTCAGGTTCTGGGTCTTCCAGATCATCCTGGTCACAACCCCCACCGTCATGTACCTCGGCTTTGCCCTGCACAAGATTGCCAGGATGGACGACAACGACTACCGCGCTGGGGGGAGGAAGAAGCTGACCATTGACCATCACTCTCTCCGCGAATATGAGGAGATGGAGAATAATGGTGAGGAGGACCCCATGATCTCGGAGAACAATGCAAACAAGGAGGAGAAAAAAGATGAGAATTCAACGAAGAAGCATGATGGGAGGCGGCGGATCCAGAGGGATGGATTGATGAAGGTGTACGTTTTCCAGCTAGTGTCCCGTGTGGGCTTTGAGATAGGGTTCCTCTTTGGGCAATACCTCCTTTATGGCTTTGAGGTAGCGCCCTCCTACGTATGCACCCGCAGCCCCTGTCCCCACACAGTAGATTGTTTTGTCTCCCGGCCCACGGAGAAGACCATCTTCCTTCTCATCATGTATGCTGTCAGCGGGCTCTGCCTCCTCCTGACTGTTCTGGAGATGCTGCACCTGGGCATTGGAGGCATCCGTGACACCTTCCGCTCCCGCTCGTCCAATCGCAATGCTATGGCCAGCTCCCGGCCCTCGTTGTGCCGCCAGTTGGCCTCAGCCCCCCCAGGCTACAACACGGCCGTGAAGAAAGATTCACAGGGTCGGCTCCCTGGCAGCCTCAAGCCCAAGTTCAGGGACAACCTTGGCGACACTGGGCGTGAGACGTTCGGGAGCGAAGTGAACCGCCTGCGCCAGCACCTGAAGATGGCTCAACAGCACCTGGACCTGGCCTATCAAAACGAGGGCAACCCATCGCGCAGCAGCAGCCCGGAGTCTAACAGCACTGCGGTGGAACAGAACAGGCTAAACTTTGCCCAGGAGAAGCAAGACGCAGCCTGTGAAAGGTTAGTCGTTCGGCTTAATCGGTGAAGAATGTGCACGCAAATAAAAAATCTGACCGTCGACCTCCTTTTATATAGTGTCATCTTGAAAAGTTCAAATTCTGTTGCCCTTTTCCTTTTAGGGATCCTGGTCTGAATGTGGCACACTGCATTTCCACTCGATCCTTCGATCTACAGAACTCTCACTCCATGGATCGGGAGACGTGCTAAGTCAGCGCCGTTGGACTGCCTACACTGAGTATTGTGTGTCTGTCAAGAGTGTGATGCAGGGATTTCTACATTTGAATGTGCCTTACAGTATTAAGGCCAGTGAATGTCGAGAGGGAGTACACACAAGCTTGAAAGCTTTATCTCTCGCAGACAATGCTGGAGAGCATCTCATCCTGGCTGGATGTACGGTGACTATATATCTACATAGAATTGGTATCTAGATCACCTGCCCATACCAGTCTTAAACCTGAGGGAATTTTGTTGCCATAAATTGTGCAGGACTCATAGCCTGGCAACCCACATGCACCAGAATGATTAGTAGTGCAGTGGGGTATTCCAGTGAAGTCTTGTTTGTGGTGTTTACAATTTTTAGTCATTCCAAAAAGGCTAACCTTTTTTTTGCCTTCTCCCCTCCTGGATTTTGTGATGTAGGTCTTTTTGATGACTGAATAAGCATCAAATTGTCATCATTACTTTAACTGAGGGGATTGAAACTGCAAACTGCTTAGGGCTTCTTGTTCTGTGGGGGAGTGGGACACCCCGTTAATTATGCAATACCCCTTACCACGTAATAGTGTAGCAGGATTTTTCTCTTTTGCCTAGGTTAGCACTGCAGGACATCTCATTTTTGCCTAGTTTTAGGAATGCAGTCTACTGCACAGTATGAGTTATGAGAAGCAGGTACGTTTTTGTAACATGGATAGTAGCTTTTGTCTGTGGTGTATGTTAAAGGTTTGCTATGTTTTTCTTTAATCCAAGAGTGTGCAAAAAAAACAAACCTGGGAAATGCTTGAATATTATAGTCACAACATTCTGTTGCATTCTGGTACACATGTTTCCCTTTCATTGTAATTGAATTGTGTAGATTTGGAAAGTGGATCTTTTGTTTTTGACATAGATATGTGTCTTAGTGGAACCGGTGTGGGTTGTAGCAGGGGAGGAAAAACTACAAACAAGAAATGCACACACTTCATGCAAATATACCGCTGATTATGCACAGTTTACATTTCAAAATGTTCCTAAGAATATTTCATACCTGAAAGTTGCAGTTAAAACATTATGTTTTTGGCTGTCTCTGTTAAATGTCCTAAAGGGAATTTTTGTTTTCCTCATGTGTATTGCTTTAAAAGTAGCTGCATTTTAATTTGAGGTTAAACTTGATCTATATTTGTATGCAGTGTTTCCTTGTAACCCATCTATTAAAAACATGATTTACACTTCAGTGCTAGTGACTAGATAATGCACAGACTTTAATGTTCCGAGCTGTCGAGTTTCATCTGTGTTTGTACTCGGTCCTGAATGCTCATTTGGTGATTCACCTAGAACTGGATGGAGGTCTTAGTATGATTGTTAGTCCGTTGTCATTAGTAGTTCTCAAATTTAACAGCATTGAAATATTTCTGTATTCACTTGTATACTTATTTTTTAAAACTTTGTAGGAAAAATAAAGATTCCACTTGAACTGGCTTCTGTCTACTGTTTCTCCTTCCTGTCTCATGCTGCTTATAGAACCTGCAGGTTCAGTTATAAGTTTGTTGGCAATCCCATGAAAACAAAGCCTGGAGGCACTTTGAAGTTGCACGGAACTGTAACATGGTGAGATTTTGCGCCTGGATTGCCTTCCAATTACCCAACCCTGCTTACTGCTCTAGTCTGCAACTAATATGGAAATATGAACAACCATATTTGGTGAGAGTCAGAAGCACCTTAACAGGGTCTGAGGTCCCTCCTACTTGTGTAAATTCAGGGCAAATTGTGTGACTGTATCACGTATTGCTTGAAAAAGGGACATGGTATGTTATGTGTCCATACAGGATGATCCTGTAAAATACAGGATGGGTAGCAACTCTAAATTATTTTTAAACAAGGTTAGTTGGGGCCCCTTTCTTAGCAGGGGCCCCTGGGCCTCAGCCAGGGAAAGCGGCTGGTCAGAGTAGTTTTATACAAAGGTTGCATATTCAATAAGTATGTGAAAGATCTTTATTATATAGTAGCAAGTTTCATTAAAGAACAAACAAAACAAAATGAGAATAGTTTTGTATAAAATGCTGAAGCTTGACCGTTGTTTTACTGGTGTGTTTTTTTTAATATAACTCAATATTGCCCTCTAGAGGAATATAAAAAAACCTATTTCGGTGAGGTATCCTTTAATAAAATGGTCCAGATTAAGGTGCTTTTAGACTTTATTAATGACTTCTTTCATCCACATATACTGATTTTATAGAGAAAACCGGGATTTTAGATAAAGCTGTTGTACTTCAAAATTGCACAGAAGACGGCAACTGAGTTATTCGTACCTATGAATAGTTCTATTAATTAAAGTGACAAAATTATTCTGTAAGTAAAATCTAGTTTGCTTGAGTGCAAAAAAAAAAAAAATTGGCTGCTACTACATCGAGATTTTGTTCAGATCAGCATTTGACCTTTCGAGCCACAATGGCGTCAAGCTATAAGCTAAACGCAAGTGCAGTCCTCAGCAATAATGTTTGGCAGTGTTTCATATTTGAAAGAGTAGCCCCCATCAGAGGTGGTGCGGAAGCGGAGGGACTTCATGGTGCCGGGAAGGGGGGCGCAGCACTGCTTGATCCCCAGCAGGGTGGTCATGCGATTCCAGCTGGAGCAGTTGCCATGGCAATAGTAGAAGGTGAAGACCTGGGGGTGCACAATCCAGTTCTCCCAGCCCAGGTCAGCAAAGGAGATGTTGAGTTCCTCGCGGTGGCAGTCGTTATAGTCCGGTCTCTCCTCAGGGGGTCTCTGGAGCAGCTCGATGGAGGACGGTGACCAAGGAATCAAGGCCCGTCGGGAGCGGTCACCGCCCCTGGAGCGGGTGTGCAGATGTAGGAATGGGGTCTTGCTGGCATCCGCATAGCAACCGCAAGATGGACAGCGCACCTGAATGACAAAGGGGCCTTCGGCCATGGCGGGGCTGATGTGGCGCCCCACATGGTACGTGACCCAGCCGTCGTCCCCCAGCTTTGTGGGTCCCTCGGCAACGTGGATCAGCTCCTGATTGGCAGTGAGGATGTAGAGGGGTGCTGAAGTGTTGCTCCTCAGAGCTCCTTCACCAGCGTAGAACCAGAAGTGGGCAGATGTGATCACTGTCTCTTGGCTGTGACCAGAGGGCTGGAAGTAGTAGGTGAAATGACTAAAGGCTTCTTGTAGCGGAAGATCTTCGTCGTGAGCACAGGTGGAATCTGGAAGAACAACGTGATTAATACTAAGGAATATTAATATTAATATTAAGGAAATTTATAAATGGATCTTTTTACATATAAGAACTTTGGAGTATCATTTACTTCCATGGTATTAACTATCATAAATGCTGCAGGGTGCATTCTGTATAAAACCCAACTTCCATGCTATAAAAAGTGAAGTTATGGAATTGTGAAAAACGTACCGCATTTACTGCGGTTTTCTATAGGCAATTCAAGCACCCTGTTCATAAAAAATAAAACAATAGGAATGCCCCTTTTCTGACCACCAAGTTTACTATGGATTATTTCATGGCTGCACACTGAGATTATACTCGTGGGGGGGGGGGGGGGGGGGGGGGGGGGGGGGGGGGGGGGGGGGGGGGGGGGGGGGGGGGGGGGGGGGGGGG
>JAODKC010000038.1:8339611-8404405 GCA_026777985.1 Mormyrops attenuatus
TAGGCAATTAAAGCAACCTTTTCATAAAAATTAAAAAACTTGGAATGCCCCTTTTCTGCCCACCATTTTTACTTTGTTTTTTTTTATTGCTGAACAATTAGATTTTACTCGTTGCCCCCCCCCCCCCCCCAAAAAAAGAATAAATACATAAATATGTGGCCCACTGTCACAGCAGGCTGATACAGCTGTCCTGAGATCCTCATCGATTTGGATGAGTGACTGACCCGAGCTGGGGAAGAGGATGACCTGTGACGTCTCCTGATGGGACCTTCTTCGCTCCACCTGGGCTGCTCTCCATACTCGGGATGCCCGCCCGCTGGCCGGTGCGTGCTGAACCAAGGGGACAGGCGCTTCCTTCAGGCCCAGTCCCTCCAGCACTCGTCGTTTGAACCAGTCCAGAACCTCGCTCTGGGGCACGCCCTCTCCCTGGCATGCTCGAGTCCATGTCGGGCCCCAGAGGGCCAGAGATGCAAGGAACATGACGAACAAGTCTAACCATCTACTCCTCATTTTCAAACCTCCCGAGGAAGGAAAAAACAAAAAGTAAGGAAAGGGTTAAGCATATAAGCACCCAGATCTAGTACCATTAATCCCTTAATACCTAAATTTCTCAAAAGCCCTTAATGATTCACTTTATATTTTAAGAAAATATACAAATTCACTCCACTACACGTCCCGCTGGTTGTCAGTCCCTCCAGTGTCCAGTGCTGTCTCCTCTACGATATCCCCGTCCTGTTTGGTCTTGCACTCTTTTCCAGAAAAAGCTAACTCTGAAATGCATGTGCCCCAGCCAGTGCTGCCCACACTGCAATTGTGACGCAACTGTCTGGGTCACATGAGTCCTATCTCTTCATACTGTAGCCGTGAGAGAGGAAACTAAGATAAGTAGACTGCAGCGGTGACCTCTGCCGAGACTTCCCGCTAAATGTATCAGCAAGAACCATAGCTTTCTTTGTCCTCAAGACTTACAATGAGTGTTTTTTTTGTTGCTGCTTTTCAGATTCTAACTGTAGTCCCAAGTCTGCTAGTTGTTGTAATTGTGTTTTATCGAACAGACAACTTGCAAGAGCCGTTTCACTGTGATAGGAAGTGTATTAGATGGCAATATCAAAACTACACCATTTCATAAACGGTCAGATTTTTTAAATGGCATCGAACTCATTAATGCTGATATTTAGATTACTAGATATGATAAATGAGTTGGTTATAAAAGCATTTACTTTGCAGAGAGTAGTGAAAAATCTGGTCTTGTTAAGGATACGATTTTCAATGATTTCTGTACAGACACATGGAAACAGAAAATCAATTGTTTTCAGGTTTTCCAAGGTTTGTTTTCATGCCACACAGCCTCGCAGGCTTATGTTTTTTATTACAATATCTGCACAGTCTTTCCATGTTAGACTAAGTGTTTACAAAGTATCGGTGAAGTGAGATTAAAGTTGTGCTGGGGGCTGCCAGCAGGTGTTGGAAAAAGCATGAGGAACTCCATTGGTTTCGCTGTTGCCAGTGGTTTTGAATAAGCTGAGTGGATTTCCATGCTTCCCATACACCTTCTTTCCCACAAGAACACCATCCTCCTCCAAGGTGCCTAGAAAAACTCCATCCATAATTTCCAAAACAACGGAGAAGCTTGACCTTGACAAGAGACAAAGCTCTCCACATGTGTCTGGTGTCTGGTGGACATGCGGTGACCTGAGCACGATCAGAGTCGCAGGAGAGTATTGCTCTTTCTCTGGGTCAGGGGTGTTAGAACAGAGCAGCCCCAGCAGGGGGCCCTAGTGGGAAGAAACAGGGGTGAGTCTGAGAAGGGCATAAGCACATGAGAGAACTACAAAAATCACAAGCATATATTTGAGATTTTATAACAGCAAATACAAGTTTTCGAACACCTTGTGTTTCCCTACAGTTTAAGCACTATCAGTGCCACAAACAAAAGAAATCACCAATGTGATTAAAAAGACAGACTAAATCCTTAACTCAGAACAGAAATCTTTTACAGTGATTACTGCTGAACAAACTGTTACACATTCTATTAATTCTCCACTGTTGGCGGAGTGCTCACAGATGATCTGCACTAGTTGGCTGTGTGGCTTTGTCCTTTCGATCCATTTCATCCCAAGTCAGCTGAATGGGATTCAGGTCAGGTGACTGTACAGGCCAATGACGTTACTGTCTGTGTTCCTCCAACAGGGAACTTACAGGATAAAGAAGTCAAATCAAAATTTCAAAAACATAGGTTGCACAAAAACAATGTATACTATTAATTATTGCAAATGCGTGTAACATTTGGTTGTGAATAAGGTAGAGAATATCAGGGTGATGTTCCTGACAGTAATCTATGATTGTTAGCTATTCTTTTTGTCTGGATCTATGTTTCTAAAATAAGGCTTAAATGAACAATGTAAATATTTTACTAAACGGAACAAAGAAAAACCCACACATTCTGAAACCATCGGGAGCCCTTTCTCAATCCACTCAGTAGAACTACAATAACAGGAACAATATATTTAAGCTAACAAGGGCTAGCTGCGTTTTATTGACAGGCTACCTGAAAGTGTAGTGCTGGTAATTACTCACTATAGCAACCCTAAGGCTCCTCCATACTCTGCTGTTACTCTGTGCACAAAAAGCATATTATTACTCTCATGTCCATAGGCTTTCACTAAGTCAAGAAAAATTGGAAATTCCAGCACCATAAGAATTCACAGCAGTGCCATTCAGCGTAGATAAATTAGCATAGTGAGCATGGAGAGGCCCCATCTGTGTCAGAACAATCGATTTCCAGTCCTGCTAGGCCTGTCTGGAGAAGAAGCACTCAAGGAAAATGAATACCTTTGCACATCACTCGGCTGTCCACTCTGAAGCGAGCTTAAAATGCTGGGAGAGACTGCTTTTTGTGCTCCATTTTAAAGCCAATTCTATGATCTCGCTCATGTCGGGAAAATTAAACTTCATTCTTAAATAGTCAGTATGTAATATGAAGCTTAAGAGCCTAGCCTTGTGGCTTAGGGGGCCCAGCAGTTAATGAAAGCTCGTCTCGGGCTGTTGCCTCGCACCTCTGGTGTAGGGGGATTGGATCTCCCCACCTCTTTGTGTGTGAAGCTTGCTTATTCTCCCCATTTTCGACTGGTTTCCTCTCATAGTCCAAAGAGATGCAGGTAGGTGGACTGGGGACTCATAGTATGTGACTATTATGTGACTACAATCAGAGGGACTGGCTCATAGTATATGGAGAAGCCCAACATGCAAATTATGTTAACAAATGAGCATAAGGCTTACTAGATAGCGAGATCTGGTTCTCCAGTGAGCCTTTGTGTAGCTAAAATGACTATGCAGATATGCTAATATGGTTCAGAAGGGGTGGCAAAATGCAGTGTGGTAGCCTAATTGAGACTGCTGCGTAGTGGTTACAGTCCCTTTAATACTGGGGATGGAAATAAATGCTTGATAATAATAACCAGAAATGCCCTTGTTAAACCAGGAGGGACTGCTACTAACAAGACCCACGGCTTACTCAATGCCAGCCTGTACTGCTGCTGAAGATTGTAATAAATGCAGAACATACACCATAACTTTGGTTGATTTACTGTTTCTGTTATTTCAGGATGCTAACCTTGGTTGTTCACATTTTGATGTACTGGAAATGGGCACACTTTTTCTTCTTGTAAGGAATACTCTACCAGCCCTAGTTCATAGTTAATGCTACAATGTTGTTGCCATGACAACCAGGCCCATACCATGCATCGTGAGCAGAATCTTGCCTCGGAAGGATAGGACAAAATGTAGGCATGTAGCTGAGACTGATTTTGTATAAAAAGCTTTGATCCTTACTGTAACAAATAAGATATATCACTAAATAATGATTCTGTGTAGCAAAATATAATGAGAAAATGAGACCATGATTCATTATCCTAAGAATGTATCATAACAAATATGGAGACATAATTTTATTTATTTATGGTTAATTAATAATTTACTCATTCTTTATTTGAAAAGATTTTTTGTACTTCAATGTTATTAATTAAAGCTGAGGAAAATGATCAGGAGTGAAACAAAAATTTGTTGGAACAAATTTCTTTGTACTGTGCTGGTAGTTTTTTTTGTGGCCCGTAGGGGGAGATGTATTTTTTATTTTTTTGTGCGTGCTTAGGAAACAAATCTGAGTTTTAAGGTTACATGTTAAACATCTGCACAGAATAGTGAGGTGCACATTAAAGGAGATGTCTGCATGTCTACGTTTTATGTAAAATTTGAACTCGGCTTTTCAGTAGAAGAAGACAAATTGCATCATTTGCTTCATTTCCAGTGTTTAATTAGCCAGAAGCTCGGTGCATTTTGAAGAAGTTCTTCTTCAGATAGCATGAAGACAGAGGAACAATGGGACATGATTTTTTTTTTTTTTAAAAGTTAACTTGCTTGTCAGCCTGTATTGCACATAGATTGTGCTGGAAAAAGTCTAGGGTCCTTATTGGTTTCTATCTTTGACTCATGAATCAGGACTCCAGCTCCTCCCTATAGTCCGTTTGCACGTATAGTGACACTCTGCCGCTTCTGATTGGCTACGTTTTCTGGGTGGAGGGAGGGGCTAAAGCGTCAAGGCTTCTCCAAAAAGTGTGACAGTACACAGCTGTCACTTCCAGGGCAAGGGAACTTGTCTATTACATCCCCTGGGGGGTTGAGCTGATGAAGGGGGGGGCAGCACATGAGCAAAAGACCTATAAAAAAAAAAAAACAAGAAAAGAAGTGGCCATCATAGTCACAACTGAACTGACTCCAGAGTCCAGATGATCCAAGGCCTGGTGAAGGGACAGCCGCCCAAGGTAATACTCAAGAAACCAAAACCACTCCTGTCATCGCTGAAGACTTCAAAGTCCTTTGAAGTTCTGTGCTGAATGGTGAAAAGCAGATAGCAATACTTTATAAAAGGCCATACTGGAGCTACTAATGCAACTTGATCAAGGGGATCTTGATCTAAAAATATCATCTGCATGAACATGAAGATCTCTGACAGACTCTACCTGACACACTGGCTGAAGATTTTCTTGTAGTTTTGTAAGTAATCTGAAATCAGGCTAGGGCTATGATTTAGCATTGCTATACTTTCCAAAACAATTCTGAACAAAGTCTTGATGCTGTGTTAGGCAGGCATAACCAAAGATTACGTACATTGTAATGTTGATTATCCTACAGAACAACATTTGAATAACCTTGATTTAGTAGCTATTCTAATTTTCAATAATATCTTTATGACTTGCTGAAGACAATTGAAACCATTAGGGAAATAAAAAGCAAGGTCATTTTGCATTGTGCAGAATAATTGCTAATCGTGTTTATGGCATAAACACAACCACCAAGAAGTGACAAAGGTGATTGTTAGCAAGAGGCAAACAGTACTTTCAGAAATGAGAAAGGCAGAAGTCCAAATGATGCTGAAGAAGGGGTCTGATGATGAGGCTCATGGAGTTGCACCCCCAAGTCCCCAAATCCCACCCAAGCGGGCCAGAATAAACCCGGATCAGGTAGTTCCCAGCCAGGAAGACTCCCTTTACCCCAGTCCAACTCCACCTGTATTCATCCGGAAGATGAGGAACGCGGCCGTTGGGACAGGATGTGACATCCGTCTAAAGGTAGCGGTGGCGGGGGACCCGCAGCCCTCCTTGTTTTGGTACCATAATGACATCCTGCTCGACACGGATAACCAGGAGTACGGAGGCCTGTGGATTCGGGACTGTCAGCCCAGCCACGCTGGCCTCTATACCTGCATTGCCAGCAACTACTTGGGGGAAGCTAGCAGCAGTTCAGTCCTTGCTGTCCTGGACCTGGGAGAAGGTAAATATGGAAAATCAAATACCCTAGTTTTTCTGGACAGATGGTGTTAAGTCCTAAGGTGTATTACCATAAAGCTGCATGACTTTTATAAGGGTGAAGTCCAGAATCTGTTCACACTCCTTGCACAACTTTGGACTGTCATCTCTTGGAATTTCCCACATACTTGTTTATCGGAATGCAGGTCAGTGCGATTCAGAAGTTAAATGCTTGCAAAGTTTACTAGATTTACTAGATACTCTACAGCACTACTTTAGAACTTCACGCTGGTGAGTGTGAGCAAAGTTCATGAATTGTACAGTTAATTTTGCAATGCGTGGAGAAGCCACAGACTGCAAAAGAAAAGCTATCGTAGTCCTAGTGTCACTTCAGCCTGAATGGGATTAAGTGGTTAATGTAACAAATTTCATAGAAAGTGTGTTTAATGAGAGTCGTAATTGATGTATTTCTTCTAACACCTAGTATAAGGCCAAGTATATGTAAATTCTTGAAAATGACATTTAACAGCAGAAGAATATCCAGGATCCACTTATTCATGCTACGGAATACCATTATAGTATGGGGGAAAGGTCCTGAATTGGAACAGAGAGCCTTAGAATTCTATCGTTCTCTAACACAATGATTTGGTGGTCAGTTTCTCAAATAGGACTCAGAGGGTAAAACCATACCTATGGAAACAGCACTTCATCCACAAGTCTTGCCTTGGCAGGCAAGAGCTCTGTGTCAGCGGTGTCAATGACACCCCCAACTGCCTCCGTCAGCCTGTCAGCAATATGGGACGGTTTACCGCGACCTCTGGGTTCCATGGCCTGTACTACGAAGCGGGGTTACTGGCTTATCGGGGTAACTTGCCGGATTTAAGGTAGTCTGGGCAAAATGTAAGTGAACGAATATGAAGTTCATTTCAACTGTGGTACGTTAAATCCGACAAGTTACCCTGCTTCGTAGTACAGGCCACTGGGGTCTCTGCTGGGGTTAACGTGCTGTGTTGTGTAGATCATTTATGGCTGTCACAACATCAGATTTACAGTCTCGGGTCCTGCAAGTATAAGACACTAATGTTTTAATCACATATAGGATATGCACTTTTTTTTTTACATATCCATTACACTAAAAATCTGAAAATGTCGAATGAAATATGATCTATTTACACGCTTGAAAAATTGTTTGGTATGGTAGCAAGATGGGGAAATATTTATTGTTAGTAACTTCAATATTGGATTTTTTTTAGGGTTGTTTTTAGCTGTGTCCTGAGTCAAACATCCTCCCCTCCTCTAAGTGTCACTACTCAGCCAAGTGTGTCTCTCCAAGCCCCCTCTGATCCTTCCCCCGAGTGATGGCACATCTGCGTTTCAGCCCCCTGACCTAGCTGCTCCTGCCGCAGCTGTCCTGTCACTCAGTCCATTTGCCTTTGCCCTCCCCACCACCCCCCTGGCCACTCTGTCCCTCCCCGAATTGGCCAGCTCCCCCAGTTATTTATACAGAAGAATGTGCCAAGCCTCAGATTTTTGCGATGTTAATCAGCCGCCGCCTCTCCCCTTACACCGAAAGACATCATGTGTAATTATAGCCCAAACACAGAGAGTATTTTTGTTTGTACAAACATAGTTTATGAGCAATATTTTTATGAGGTTTTATGAGAGAGAGCAGTTGTTGATTTTGTTGTATTAAGTGCTCCTTTTTTTTCCTCTTGAAGTGTCAGAAAATGAATTTTCAAATTTCCGAATTAGCTGTCTAGGTGCTGCTTTTCAGAAAGAGAAGAAATTTAGTGTCTGAGTAGTGGCTGAATGGGGCATTTGTTGGTTTTCTAAATGTCCATCGTCTTTTTAATGTGTGAATATAAAAATATTGATCTTTTGCCAAATTCTCTTCATCATTCTATTCATACTATCTTGTGCTTCTGACCTTATTATTTTTGGAGTCAAATTTGTATGGTATTTTACAATATGTTTAGTGCCTGGTGTGGTATGCAGTCACTGTGGTGTAATCTAAGCGCCATTTCAGAAGCTTAAGAGCCTCACCTTTGATCAAGGGCATGTTCAAACACTAGCAGGAGAAGAGCAGTCTGACCACTCTTGTTGGTGTCCAGGCAACCAGCTCCTTCACAACAGTCTCTTCGCTGGCTGATGCACGGCATCTGATCTGAAGCCCACTTGTAGCAGAAAATGGTTCATTTCCCCAGAGTGGAAGCAGCCATTTGTAACCAAAAACCAGGGGGGTGATGGAGGCGAGCAGAAACACTGCAAGAGATGAGTGTTCTCTCAAAGGTCCCCCCACACTCACACGCCTATTGGCATCACGGAGTGCCTTTGAAGACCCACACAATCTACAAATATCCACCGTCAGCTCACCACTGGGCACCTTAATTACTGTTGCAAGAAACTTTTTATGTGTGCAAGGGACATCATTTTTAATGTCGATTATTTAGTCTGCGGTGCGGCTGTCTCATTACCAGAGCTCTAGGTGATGTTTGGAACCAACAGGATTTTAATTATCACTGCTAATTTAAGGCCTCCGTTGGTCTCATGAAATGTGACAGTCGATATGCTCTGATTGGTCGTGATTAGAGACTCTCTGTTGCTGACGTGATGCTTGTTGGCACTGTTGCTTTAGACCCGGATTGAATCTGTCCTCCTTTGTCAGTTATCATTCTGGGCAGGAGGCCTCAGTCCATTTTAGCATTTGTAAATATGGTGCCAAGAGGGGAAAGCCATGCCTGGGTACCAGTGACAACAATGCAAAAACCAACAGCTAGCTTCATTCCATGTCCTCAGCTTTGACCAGCATAATTCGCAGAAACAAATAAAGTACTTTCTCATCAGCTATGTGCACTGCTCGCTGATGCATTCCATTAATAGCTAGGGAACCTTGAAGAAGACTACTGTTAATACCACCATGTTATCAAATTTGCTTAGTAAAACACTTCCTTCATCTCCAGCGAACATAGAACTAAATAATTAGTTATCCCATTTGGAAATTAGTCATTTAATACCCTTTGGCAGCACGGCATGGCTGCTGTTATTGACCACTGTTTTTATATCAGGTCTAATGGTTAGTCTTTAGTTTTTCATTTTCTTAAAAGCACATTGGCATCTTATGTCCACTCCTCCTTCCTAGCCGCTTCTCCTGGCGCTCATAACAGGCTTTGACGAGGATCTTTTTTAAAATACGCCTTCTCCAGAGGCATCGTTTTTAGGTATAAAAATTAATCTGCTCATCAATTTATGCGTGCAAACGGAACTTTTTTTTTGTTTCGCTTTTGAATTGCGATTGTGATTTTTTCCCGTTTTTGTAGACATACTGGGAGTCCCCATGCCGTCATTTTATTTTACGTCATCATCATGTCTTCTTCCTCCCCTGACATGTTCGGCAAAGACAGACTTTATATACAAACGTTTATAACCTCTACATATTGAAAAAGTAATTAAAAAGTTGAACAATGATGCTGTCAATATGAGAAATTTGTATGCATTTAATATTTAGTGCATCTCATTCTTATTAGTTTATGCCTTTTGATTTCTCAAGGGGCTATGATAATACTTAAAATTTGACTTACCAAGCCATTTTTATTATTTTTTTTTATCTGCAGAACGGTATCCCAAACATTTCAGGTTAATCCATCATCCACTGCTTCCCCCACACTGAAAGCTGAATTTTTAGTAAGAAACCCAGCAGAGTAAGCAAGAGCTTCTGAAAAGTCAGTCAAGGTTACGTGTATAGGTGCAACACCAGAGCAACGTGCATCTATTAAACAGTATCTAGCAACTGAAAAGCCAGCTTCAACAAATGTTAGTAGGTCATACTGTGCAATAACACCTTTGCATTACAAGAGCATAGCAGCTACTTCGAACATATGGAATGTAATTCAGAAATGTGATATGGTAGTGTTGTAACTAGGCTTTGGCTACCTAGCGTCCCATTATGCATCACAGTATAACGTAAAACGGCCCGATTCAGAAGATGTCTGTTATCCCTGCATGAGTTTGTCCATTATGCATATGCCAATTATATAAGCATCTCAGCCAGGGAAATTAATTACATTGACCTAAGTGAGCCATATAAATCGACCAGAGCGGACAATCAACTAACATTAACCATATAAAAGGCTTCACCCTTTAATTGAAGCTGCCACGATTACTTGGATTGAATTAAGGCACCTTTTTATAGAAATGGCATATTTTGCATTCCTATTAATCATACCATTCTGCTTATGCTGTTTTCATCTTTACAGAATTATTCATCTGCATTTTTGCTCGACATGGAACCGCCGGGCAGGAATACTCAGTTCCGTGTAATCTTGAGGCACTTCTCGAAGGCGGGACGAGGGGGTGTTTTATAATGCGCTCGCAGAAATAATCCATTTGAGTCACCAGCTCTCAAGGCGGAAGAGTAGGAGAAGAGGACCGTGGGGGCAGGCTAGGTTTGAACATAAGTTGAAGACAAACTCATAAAAAAAGATAAAATTGGGCCTAGAGTCAGGAGTACACCTGTGTTTATCATTCTTACTTGTTTGGATTATATCATGGGACGGGTAAACAGTGGCTCAGAAGGTATTGATATGGGTTCAGGGGTGAGTTTCCCAAAGCCTTCTTATTAATGCTACATTGTTCGTAAGTTAGATCTTACGAATTCTTGCCTTGTGTGTGTTTGGGAAAGGCTGTAGCTTCTTGGTGGCCATGCCGTTAGATTACCCATAAGTGGTTCTACAGAAAGTGGATAGACTGAATAAATATATAACACTGTACGTGATTAATATATTTATTCAATAAAATTCTTAAAGCTAGTCTGAAGGGGCATTAGTAGTCATTCAAAAACACATTGGCAGTCATTCGAGTGAAAATAATCCAAATTTTAATTTGTGCCTGTGAACTCTGCCTATATAAACTGTTTTGCTCTGTGCTCAATCTATTACGCCGAAGGTGATGGAGGCTCTGACCAACATATATTATGTGACTTTGTTGTAATGACTCCAGAGAATCCAGAAAATAAGACTGAAAAACAAGGAAGTCTATCATTGCTAAGGTTAGTCATGCAGGAAGTATTTGTTTTTGCTGCACTACTGCAGTATAAATGACAGCTGGTACAGTGCTACTGCTGTTCATTTAGTCATGTCGTCATTTTTTGAGGCTTTTTCGAGTTTTCCATTAAGCTATTTAACAAACACATCAAGCAAACATTTGGGTCCATTGACCTCCTCTTGCAGCCTAACTGTACAGACTATCCATAACGTGAAGTCAGGATTATCGTAAAAGGCTATATCTGGAACACACTCGGGTTTAGCTACCAGCAGGGTATGGCTTTGCTAGTGGCCCTACACAATCTAAAATGCATCTCAGCGTACACACCCTGGGTTCTCAAGGGTTGCAATGTTTTCTGGTAGTTATTCCACCTCAACCTTTAATCACACTTTTGAACCAATTCCTTGAATGCACACTATACTTTTTATTTCATTAGTTAGTAGTAGTGATTGGCCAGGTGGCCCTAACACCTGTCATTTCATTGCTTAGGTGAAGTAATCGATTGGATAATCCCTTCACGTTTTATTTCCGTGCTTGGTTGAAGGGAATACTTGGATAATCCCTTCACCTGTTATTGTTATTTTTGAAACAGTTACTTCCGATGGTCCCTGGCATGTTTTGTTACTGGTCCTCTGAAGCGATTGCTTAGACATTCCCTTCACCTGTTATTTCGGGGTGTTACTAGACCCCTAATGAAAATTAATTCTTTAAAACCGGCAGGACTCTGTTCCCTTAAGGACTGGCACAGAGCGCCTTGGCCAAAATGCAAGTCGAAAATGTCAGGAGGCACACAGTTTGCTGACAGAAGCAGCCTAGCTCACACTTTTTTGCCTGTAAGTGCACATCCCAAAAGAGGCTTTTGACCAGTATTTATGGTTTTATATTCATGCCATAACACCCCAAGGCGAGCCAATTATATGAAAATGCCTATTATGATCTGAAGCCTTTCATCTGCAATTCATGCAGTGATTAAGAAAAAATATTCTTTGTTGTTTGCATTTTTTTGGCTTGATTATAATTGCAGTCCATCCAGCGCTAATAAATGCTGATTATGACTGTACTTAAGAAAAATCAGTTATGTAAACAAATCAACTTTTTTTATAATGGCTTTATTGCAACATGGAGAAAAGTCTTATTTTATGTATTTCATATAATATTCATACATATATATATAATATTTGTATTTTTTCATATTAAAAATACCACCTTTTTACAAGTTTTAAATATCTATTTCTAATTCAAAATACTTTTAGAAATTATTCAAAGGTCACGGTTTACACATGATTATTTTTTGGAATAACCTGTCTCAGGGAGGTGTGAAACAGGTTTTCCAGATGGATCGTTACAGAACCCACACCACATACAGTGCAAAGGTCGAAGAGTGATGACTCTGCCTTCGCTGGGTGGATCAGCCAGGCCACGGGAAATGGGGGGGGGGGGGCACTCGATTAGATCCACCACCAACCAATTTAATTACAGGCCACCGTGATTCTGTGGAGATTCTGTGGAGGTTCTGTGGGAGTCCGGATCCGAACGGCGGGCTCGTAGAGATTGACTAGACTTTTGGCCTGGAATATGGGCCGTGTTGTGTGGAATATGGGCCGTGCTGGAATCACAAGACCCTGAACCTCCAGAGCACAGAGAAGGTGTTTGTAAACATGGCCCCTCGACAAAATCAGCCAAGGCTTCACTGAATTGTCTCTGCTTCGTCAGGCATTGGAGCAAATTGCCTTCGACTTCGGAATAGACCAGGATGCCGTATCAGCATTATGACTGACACCATTGTGTGTATAAATTATGTGGCTGTATAAATTATTAAAATCTTTGGGATTTAGTGCAATATCCGTCCAATCAAACATTTTTGATGATCTTATAGATGGGATTCCTATCTGAAGCTGTTGTAATCTATGGTACAATCAAAAATATACATCAAACTCATTTACTTGTTCCTTTGCTTTAAATTCATGAACTGATGAAAGATTGTTGTATTATTTTATATTTGGTAACGCTTTACATTAACTGCCCTTTCATAATGTATTCATAGAACATTCAGTTCACCTTCATAATGCATTCATAGAACATTCAGTTCACCTTCATGCATTTATAATGCAGTGACATTCAGTACAGCTTCAAAATGTATTCGTAGGACAATCAGTTCACCTTCATAACGATTTCGTAATGCATTCATAGAACATTCATAAGCAGCATGTAAGTATACCTTAACATTGTAACATATCTTAATAGCCTTACTATGCATTAGTAGCAAACATTATATGATTATACGATTATAATATTTATTATCAATAAAATGTTTGTCATTAATGTATATTAAAGCTTTTAAGGTATTGTAGGATGTTAAAGTATGCTTATATGCCGTTTACATGAATGTTCTATGAATGCATTATGAAGGTGCACTGAATGTTCTAACTAATGTTTAACTAACTAACTAATTAGTTAAAACTAATGTTATAACTAATATTTTAATGGACAATTTGAAATCAACACCCAACGAAACTGGTCATCATCTAATGAATGAATGAATATGAATGAATAGCTAGTTTTATTGTCATTCAGAACATACACCGGTTAGTGCACATCAGAACGAAATTACGTTGCATTGACTCACCATCGGCCTAGTAGAGTGTATTGATGCTAAAAATCATAAACTTAAAAATATATATTTACATAGGAAATAGATAGAAATAGATAGTCTAGACAATGAAATGGACACCAAATAATAACAGCATGAGGTAATCTGTGAGAGAGCTTAATATTACGCTACGGAGACAGGTCTGCTACAGGGCCTCATTGTCAAAACGGCAGAGGTGCCTCTATAAAAGGGACTCGGAGGGGCACACCTCTGCCTGAGGGCCCAATGTCACTGCTGGGTCATGAAAGGGCTCTCTCTCTTGCTGGGGATTTCCCCCACGGCGTACCGGCTGCAGTTGTCGCTGCTCCTCAGTGTGAGTAAACTGGACATTCCTTGCAGTACCATGTCACTCAGTGCTCTCCATACAGGCTCCGTGTCCGGTCAAGTGCCTCTCCTAATTTTAGTGTACCGGGACCATGTTGACCTGTGCTAGAGTATTCAGCCACCAGGCAGGATGTCAGAATAAACTGCAATGGCTTCCCTGCTGCCTCCATTTCCATCCGCCAGTCATGTAGGAAAAAGAGATACATTGCCTTCATATTAATCTCTGTGATGAAGGCAATCCACTCTTTAATGAGCCCTTTGAAAAACTGCCTTGAAACTTCCCCAGGGATTAAACAATGGAACACATTATGCTGCATAGACTGTAGTTGACAGTTTCTAAGTGGCAACGGGGTTGTGGTGCCATCTTGGAGAACTGAATACCAGTATTAAGTTTCATTTACATGCCCACGTTAAAAACGGACTGCACTAAGGGCTAGAAAATGGTCGATGGAGGCCTTTGATGTTTATAGGAGTATAGTATGCTTTCAGGAATATGAATGGATCCTGTCAACACTTAAAGCACATGTTGGATACCTTCAAAAAATGTGTTTCAGCATTGCCCATTTAATTCTATTTCTGTTAGTCAGAGATGCAGGTTTTTTTTTGCAGACACTTAATATATTATATGTCATGGAACTTTGGAATTTACCTTCGAAATGCAGGATAACCTACGATGAAAAGGGTCATATGCTGTTGTATTCCATGAGGCCCTAGGATCATGCTGAAATTTATGTGACTTAATATGGTATCATAGCAATAACAAAACGTAATGTTATTGTTCACTACTATCAAAAGTATCATATCTAGTGAGCCTGATCCAGATGGACCCCAGTTGCTTTGTGTGGGACCCAATGACCTGTAGAAAGTCACATGGAAGCCTAATTAATTGTTGCTGCTAAGGTCTAATATCTTTGCTGATGCCTGGACCACACATTCCTACACTTCTGTGATTGCAAACTAATTATGGATACTGGATCAATACATTTTTCACGTTTTGTAATTACATGTTTCTATTTAAAAAATGTGCGTTGCAGTTTCATTCACTGAGTTCTCTTACGCAAATCTCCTGTCCCCCGCCTTAATTCTGCCTGCTCTCTGTGGTAACTGCCCGCTTCTTGGAATACTCAGCGCCTCCCAGGTGACCAGATCTTCTGACGTCATTCTGCAATGAAATTTTCAACAGTCTTGTATGAGCAGAGATCCTGCAACTGAAAAGCATTCTCCTGACCAAACAGGGCAGGTGGTAATAATTGGAGTGTCTTTGGTTTCTCCTCAAACTGGCTATGTTTGTATTCTTCCATTTTCACCCTTCGATTTCTGCTGCAGTTGAACTGAAAAGAAAATGTAACATTTTATTTTATGTTTATTTTTTTAACATCAGTCTTTAAACGTGGGAAATGGTCTTCACAATTACTGTGATTAAATGTTAAACCTTGTTTCAAAGTGTGAACCAGATGTATGAAAACAGATCCTTTATTTTTGCAGTTTTTACTGAAAAAAAATATTCTTAAAAAACTATACATAAAAACAATTAATTGTAAAGCATATATTTAAAGGGGAGAATCATCGTGTCAGTTATGATTATCCTCAAAAATTCAGATATTTCAGGGAGAAGAAGGACCTTGAGAAGACTTTTATCTGTCTTTTTTTGCACGTCCAGGTGAGTCCTGTTCAGAGGCTGCTAATCTGTCCTGGAGATGCTGTGAAAGTCAAAGGCAGTCAGTGTCAGAGGAGGGGAGGGGCTTTTGTGTGGGACACGTGTTTTGTGACGCGTATGGTGGGGGAGGAGGGGGTGGGGGGGTCACACATCTGCGTCAGACCCAGACAGTACCAGTGACGCTGGGGAATTTACAGCTCATGGAACTGACAGATTCCACATCTGACAGAAAGGGACCAGAGATATGGGGGCAGGGGGCTTATAGAGCAATAGAGGTGGAAAATGGTAATACGAGAGCGGAGGATGGAGAAGGGGTTGTGCAGCTGGTCTCTCCCGGTAGCCAGCACCATCACAGTGTGGGGTCTCATTTTTATGTGGGGCTTGGAATTCCCAGAGGATTTCAGTGTAACAAAGCCTTACTGCAGCCTGGGCCCTTGTCTGTCCCTTCTGCAACTGCACACCCCACCATGCTTCTAACCAGCTCTTTAGTTCGGTGGTCATCATTTTCCTGCTGTTACTGCTGTTTTAAAAATGGAATCAGCAGTTTAATAATATGCTGAATACATGTTTTTGTTTGGCTTTCAGACACCTCAGAGCCTGTCCTTTTTCTTTAAAATTAGAAAAAAACCAGAGGCCGACACCGGGACAAATTGTGTGGTGTTCAAACTGCAGCTGCTTGCATTCACTTGGAGGTTTGCAAATTCATTTTTTTAAAAAACAGCTGGTTATAAGTAGCAGGTTAAGCATAATGTTTATAGCCTTGATTTTTCACAACATCAGAAACCTCTGACGCTCAAGCAGAGAGGCAGGGAAGGAAGTGAGGGCCCTTATTCCCAGCATTACCTCATCTTCACTGTGGTTGTCTTTCCTTAGAGAGCCCTTTTCCTACTTGTAATTTGATTGGTGCCCTTTCTTCGCCTTGGATCCAATGCTCTTGTTCCTGTAAGGAACACTGATTGATGATTCACATAATGCATGTTATGGGTTGGAAAAAAAGGACCAGCAGGATTAGATGTCGGATGCAACTGCTGTTATTTATTGGTTTTATTTTTTAAATTTACTGATATTATCCTGTCAGATATAGTAAATTAAAAAATCACCGTTCATTTTAGATTCACATTTAACCCTTTTTGCTCTAAGAAAACAGGGTTTTCAGATGCAAACAGTTGCCAAATGTTTATTTTCCTGCAGCCAAAGGGCTAAACACGCTTTTCCGCCATAGTTGGCTGAGTTATTTAAACTTTTTTTTGAATATGATGATTGTCTAGTATATTTTTTAGTACACATCTTGCAGAAGCCTGCAATGGGCTGGCACCCTGTCTTGAAATATTCTGTGCCTTGCACCCGTAGCTTCCAGGATAGGCTCCGAACTCCGTGACCCTGCATAGGAAATGGATGGATGGATTAATTTTAGAGAAGGATATATGTATATGCGTTACTGGTACTTCTTATAAATTTAAATGAAAAGACAAAACAAAAGACTAAAAGACATTCAGAGGCATTGAGTCTGATTTGGCATAAAAGGCACCATATTAAAGCCATTTTCCTGTTCTGTTTTCCTGTGCCATGTTGAGGTGCAAGGTCTTAGAGATGAATTTCCAGTGACTGTCCCTGACAGAGATGCCTCCCAGTTCACTCTATGCCTCCAGCAGATACCAGGCGAATATGATCTGTTCTCAGAAGTGCTCTCCATGGCATCAGCAACTATCTGCAGGCCTTCCATGATGACTGTTCCTCTTCCTGAATATGAATGCCCTCCCCCACGCTGCACACCGCGCACGCACACACACACACACACACATGCACACACACACAGGTTTCTAATTATATCTTTGTGGTATCTCCATTCATTTCTATGGGGAAAACTCTAATCACATGACGACCTTTACCCCTACTCAGCCTTAACTTTAACTATATAGTAACCAAACTAATCATGAGACTTCTGGCATTTTTACTTTTTTGATTGCAATAAAATGGTCCCCGCAACATCAAAAACAGGCTTTTATTACATTGTGGGGGACATTTGTTCCCCACAAAGTAATATAAACCTAATCCACACACTCACACACACACACATAACAGGGCAAATGCTAGGACCCCTGATTATGTTACCCAGAACCCAACTAAACTGAATCATTTGGAGTTATTACTTTTTGCTTAAAGAGGGGTGCTTGTTGTTGTACATTTCATTGAATGGCTCCCCTGGGAGAAAAGGTCTAAGTTCCCTGCATGTTCATCTTGTGCTGGTGTACTTAATGACTTAATAAGCAATAGAAGAAGAAATTACCAGCAGGGGGTGTCAATAATTGTCTGGAATTACGCATTACAAAAAAAAAAAAACTATGTCAAGTGATGCACGGATTCTTTATTTATATTTTGATCTATGACACGTATCATAAAAATATCTTTTCTGCTGAAACAAAAAATATCGCTTTCTCAAGCCAGACCTGTCTCACTTGTCAAGATAACGATGTGGCTCGTGTAGAATGTTGATGCTCGTTGTCGTCTGTCGCTAACAAACTTGTACTTGACAGGGGTACGGGGGAAATCTGGGTGAGCTGTATTTTTAATATCATTGTTATACGCAACAAAACACATTATTCATAACCGATTTTACTGGAGGAATATGGATTTAATGCCTTGTTGAAAAGCACAATAGCTTGCCCTCCCGGGGACTTGCAACACTAAAGCTGCGTATTTATGCGGTATGCAGTTTGCGGGCACAGCTGGAGCACAGCATGGAGAGTGAGGCGGCTGTGCGGGTATAAGCCAGTCGCCTGAGTGGTGGCGTAATGGAGGTGGGACGGTAATTACAGCATCAGTCTGGCGCTTGGCCGCTGTAGCAGCGCCCGCACCTGTGCACGCCGGCCACCGTGTCACAGAACGGCGAAGGCCCGCAGGACATCACTGCCGCAAACCTCTTAGTGCTGCAGCCTGAGCAAGTGCTAATTTCACTGTTCACGCATTCGTGTCACGCCTGGATTTTCTCACGTGTAGCCTATTTTAATTTTAGATAATTAAACATTAGGCACATGGTCAAATTTAATATTTCGTTAAAAAAACTTGTTAAAATATCAAAATGGTTTTAGGTGTTCTGGCATCTTTCATATACATTTCAAAATATCAATACCTGTAAATTTAATATTTGACGGGGGTGCCTGAAACGCTGGGTGTTAATGAATATGTTATAGGCTGTATAATATCACAAACCCAGGTACTTTTGGGGTGAACTGAGAACATTTTTAACGATTTATGATAAGTGCACTGGGTGTTAGGCTGTTGTCCCACGGCTCGCAAGGCTTGTAAACGAGAGAGACATCTTCACAGCAGCAAAATGTGACCATTCCCCTTCACAATTCCTGTTATTCTGAACAAATGCAAGGCATCTGTACAGTGCAAGGCATCGAGCCAGAACAGACTCATTATGGCAAAAAGAGTCTTTTCAGCGTTTAAAACGGCACTGCTGGACGCCACTATTTTAAAATGCAGTGATGCGACCAGTTTGGAGATGAAGATGTGCTTGGTAGTGCATGAAGACGGAAAGCGTGCCAGTAATTAGGGGGAATTGTGTGCCTGGCAGGTGATGAAAACGAATGAGGTCTGCTAGGCGGGTCCAGCTTATGACCTGCACTTTGTTTCGCATTAGAAGGAGGAGATGTGCCACATTCCGGAAAGACAAATGGTAAACGGTAAATATCACGGGTAATGAGTCATATTTCAGCAAGGAAGATCACGTGACCACGAAGCCACCAGGAAGGTGCAATTCTGATCTATAGAGACGAAGGAGTGATGTCCACGAATTAATCTCCAGATAGTTTATTTTAGAACAGTGGCTGATACATATATTTTTATTTATTGTATTTTTTTATTATTATTATTTACTGATTTTATGTGTTTGCGTCGTGTACAAAAACAAATTAAATCTGAACAGGGAAAAAGGGGAGATGAATAATGCAAAACAACTGAACGGGGTAGCAATAAAAGAGGGTGGAGTCACGGATTACTGGCAGCGGATAGCGGGGGAAGCGAGGCTTGTGTTTATCCAGGCATGCGGATAGTGGCCACTTATCACCTCGGCAGCATCGACCTAGGTCTCCTCCGATGTCAGACGGATTGATCCTCCGCATATGATGAACAGTGTGAGGGGTCTGCGTGAGAGCTCTCCTCTGGTTTCTGAGTGAGGGACATTGCCGCTTGGGTGGAGGAGAGGAGAATCGGAAGGGGGTGCTAAGAGTAACAATTATGAAATTATAAAATAATAATAGTAATAGTAAAAAAAGAAGAAAGCCGACCTCTCAAGCACTGATCGCGGGGAGGGTGGGGGGTCGACTCGTCCCCCACATGCCTCCTGAAGAAACAGGACTGCGTGAGCTGTGTTGTCTGCAGCCGGATGTCGCTGTGTTGGTATTGAGGCTTTGTTTTGCTGGGCTGATTCCTGGATCTTGTAGCTCCGAGGAATCAGGTTTAGGGAGGGGTATCGGGTGGGTGGGTGGGTGGGTGGTTGTGTGGGTGAGGGGGCTGGGAGGTATGGGCAGGCTGGAGACGGTGTCAACTGCTTAGAGCTTATTTTCTGTCTTTGGCAGATGCAAGAAAGGATGAGAATTTCATTGTTGCAGACTGACGCACACTGCGATACCAATGCGAACAAACTGCATGCATATTAATGTTATGTTCTGTTACATATCATCAAACTGGAGGAATATTTGCTCAAATCGATCAGCGCTGTTCGAAATTATAGTTTTCTACCTTGCGAGACAGGGGGAGGCTTAGTTTTGAGAGACTGCAGGCAACTCTTGTATTGTCGTCTAGTGGAGGGAGATTGTTATGATCCTGTGAGAGACACCCAGTGACCAACTGGTCTAACAGGCATCCGTGAAAAGATCACCTGCCTATCTTCAGCGGAAAACACAGAAGCAGGACCAGTCCCGACCATGAAGAAGATCTGGTCAAAGAAGAGATTCCAGGTTAGTTCCCTTTTCTTCTTTATAACTTTTGTGTTGTGTCCCGACTATTACAGAGGCAGCATAATTTAAATCATGAGTGTTACTTAACAATCAACAATGACCGTTATTTTGCTAAGTAGTAAGATGTTTTGCACTGGATGCGTGCGGTTATATGTCGCCCTGTTGCTTCTTTTGTACATATTGCCTTGGAATGCCCCACCCTGATAAATATGATATATATTTATTGTTTTATATTAAAATATTTAAATTGTAGTGACATATTTTACTGTAGCACTATGTAGTATTTTGCCCAAATCATGCCCTGTAAAAGAATCATAAATACTGTAGCACTCTATATTGCATCCCATAATTTTCCTTGTGAAATCCCAAGGCACAGAGACAGTCCATTAAAATATCAAGGTCAGAGGGGCAGTTGCATGCACCTGGGGATGGCTACAGTCCCCAAAAACGGGCAGTAAATAAAGTAGACGGGGCTGCATTGTAAGCAGAGAGGTCAGCTAACGAATCTGTTTACGCATCAGGCTACGCATTCCTGTTCACCAGCCAGGCTTGGGAGAATATCAGTGTTTATTTAATTATGATTGCAATGTAAGGCAATTCAGTAGCTTGTTATTGGCAGCTATTTCAAGCATTATAATGGTACATAATGCATATGGTATTTCATTTGAGGCTGGTTTAGTGTTTTTATCAGGTCATTAATTTTATCTGCTATGATCTTTTTTCATAGGCTGATATAAAATAAAGTAGCCTATTGACGTCTGAGTCAATAATCTTGTTTTTGACAGATTAGGGTGACATATACAAAACAAAGCATCAGTACGGTTAAATGCGAAGTTCAGAAACAGAACCATTTAAATAATCTTTGCCGAAACCTAATGTGATAACTCCAGATGGATGTGTTTGCTGTTCAGTTATTATGAAATCCCCAAGTACACTCTCCATTGTCTGTTTGTAGTACCACTGCTCATTTCTGTTGTTGTGTTGTAGAAAGATCTAGAAACTAATAAATGCATTTCTATGTAAACAATGTTACGCAGTTATTTATAAGTGAAATGGGAGTTAATGTCTGGAAAATGGGCACTGGGTGGCTATATCTTCATGTAGATATGATCAGTGCAATTTGGATATAGATATGATCAAAACAAAAGTTATACCCTTTGTGCTGATCAACCATATATTAAAGCAGTGTAAATGATCATTTCTGATGTATGTGCATTTGTCGTTTTCCACTTGGCTGACAGTATCTGAGAGGTGTTTAATTTCTCCAATCAGAGACAAAAAAGAGAGACTGTGTGAAAGACAGAGTAGGATGTGATAGGGACTGGACAGAGTGATAATTTAATCTGTTTCTGCTGGAGAAGACCTGCCAGTAAGGAGGGAATAAAGACAGAATCACAACATCACAATAAAATAATACAATTAGAGAAAACAAGACAGACAACAGAAAAGAGTCAAGGATATATTTTTCAAGGAAATAGCACTTTATTAGATATACCTGTTCATAAATGCAAACAGCCTGGTTGCCCCCCCCCCCAACCATGGAGAATCATGTGGCTTCAAGTGAGTATACACAGCATGCAGAGAGGGTTTATAATTTCCAGTTGATTTAGCCTTAGAATGGCAGGAAGCACAAAGTTGGCAATTTTGAATGTGGTATGATTGCTGGTGTAGACGTGACCGTTCCAGAATTTCAGGACCAGCTAGCCAACAGCACTACAGTACCTACACTTTACAGAGAGCAGTGCAATAAACTAGTGACATGTAGTCAGCCACAATTCTGTGGGTGAAAACCTTGTTAATAGAAGAGGTCAGAGGAGAACGGGCAGACTCGTTAACGTTAACAGGAAGGCCACAAGTGCGAAAATAGCAGCTCAGTACAACAATGGCACAGACAGGAACCCTTGATTGCAAAGCTCATCGAACCTTGAAACAATTCTGGAGGCAAAAGGAGGTCCTACAGCTCTAGATAGAAGAACTTAATGTGCAAAACTCTAATATATGCTCACTTGTCAAAGTAATTAGGTGGCAATTAAGCCATTACTATACATGATGTCCACAGTGCAATGAGTCTTCTTTTTCCCCCTGTTTTAATTGAAATAATTGATTTAGTGTTGATTCAGTAATACACACCTTTGAACGTATTTTTAATTAAATTTTATCATCTTTATATAAACAGCTGCAGACTTACATGGGAGTAATTTACTGCACACTCACTGGGTGTGATGAAATGTCTGATGATTTTCAATCTGAAAGATCCGGGTGCCTCAACAGTATGCTTAAATTAGTGGCAGTTTCGCACAAATGGTGAGGACTCAGGTGATACGAGCGCCCACCTGATAAGCTTTATGAGAAAACTGGCAAGCGTAATGGGCGTTTGTTCAAGGAATGGGGGCAATGCATCCAGGCTAACCTTATCTTGTCACGTCCAATTTGCTATATACAGAGGACAGACACAATATGTGGTGCTCTCCATGGTGCTTGGTAATAATATCAGAAAGTTATGCGTAACAGATGAAAGCCCAAATAGTTCTAATGTGATTAAGAAAATCACATTACAGAAAGAATGGCATTGTAAGGTTTTTCTAATGACCGTCCAGCAGGAACCGTATTGGGTCTTTGTAAGAAAATGAGAATTTGCCAGTCACCATGGGCCACATTTAATTGAACGTGGTTTTAGTTTCACCAAGAGTGTCAAAGGAAGGTGGCAACAATTTCTTTGTCATAGTTGAGGACAAACACCACATCTGTTTGATTAAATTAAGATTCGAGCCCTGTGTGGTACTGTACGTCATGAATTATTCTGCTGTTCCTGTTTTTTTTCTTTTTTGCATAACATTACTCATCCTGTAAATAGGTTTTCAGCCCCCACCTCCGTTAGCTGCTCCACAGCCCTAGTTTTCACGGCACAGATGGCCGTTTTCTGATCCTCCCTCGATTTCTGTCTCGGTCTGGGAAGGAGGGGGGAGTCTTGGTGGGGCACTGTTTGAACCAGTCAAGATTTGGCAGGTCACTCAGAATATGCATCTTTCTGTGAAATATAACTGGCTGCCTCCAGATAACCAAACGAGGCATGTGCTGTTTCAAGATATCCTGGGAAACACGAGCCTCCGGCACATTCCCCAAGCCCACGTGGCTACCCTGGTGCTGTTGTCAAGTCAAGTGCTTACCTACATACATTGTGCCAATCATAGCATTACACACAGTGTAACATTCCCATGCGCTGTGCAATATATACCAATGTGAAAGTTTTAAATGAAATAAGATGGGATTATAAAATGCAATATGCTTTCCAAAAGCCCAATATTAATGTTATCATCTCTCTTTGTAAAACATTGTATAATGCCTTATGCAATAAATAACATAATCCAATTTCTTACAAAGGAACCAGGTCACAAGATGCATTGCTCTAGGTGGGGGTGTTATTTATTTGTGTGGGCTACATTTTGGATTAATATTGTCAGCGAGATCTAAAATCTATCATTCCAAGTTTTCGCATGGCAGCTGGCCAGATTTTCAGATACCTTGCATAAAAATTAAATAGCTCCTGTGTCGGTGCCTTTGTGGGCAGTGCAGTTGCCTCATATCTTAAGGGGCGGTGGTTCAAATCCCACCTTTGTTAGTTTTTTGCCTTTTAATTGGTATATCCAAATTGCTCATAATGTGTGTATGCCCTCTAGAACCTGCTTCCTGCAAAATTCTACAGGGTACCCTGTGACGCTGTGCAGAGTAAGTGGTTGGAAGATAGATGGATGGATGAAGAGTTACATTTCCATCACAAGACCATTAGTGTGATGTTTCTTGAATACATGGAGAGGGCTGCACACTTAAGGTGCCTTTCATCAGTTGGCAGTAGGAGAATCTCATGAAGTGTAATTAAAGCAGCGTATCTGTGTATGTAGGGAGTTTGTCCACTGTAAGTGTTACTAATTAGGATGTCTGCTATCTTTATTTGTTCTCCGGTTGTCCTGGTATTAGCCATGCTGTTTGAAGAATGGTAGCACACATAGTTATACATTATTACCTTCCTAACAACTAATTAAATAACCTCTTTACAGCAACAGATAATGCTACAAACAATGAACTCAGCAGAAGATACGTGACTGCTGTTTTCAGTCCTGATGTTTCTACATCTGTGAAACATTTCAGTTACAATCAAGAGATTTTTACTTTTATTAAATTTTTGGATTCAAGGAGAGCCCTAGCTATACTGATCAAAAAGTATCAAACTACAGTTGAAGATTAAATGGAAAAGGTCACTTGTGACATGCTGTAGTCTTCGTCTGAATGACTGCTAGCATCTGTTGTGTACATCACGGCACAACTGTTATGGCAGAATAGCTGTATGAAAATGGTAATTATGTTTATGGAGGGTGCTGTTAAAATGAATTGAATGCTCAGTTAAGATTTTTTAAGATGGCTGTGTGTTGCTATCTGATATGGGCAACATTAATTAGTCAAATGGGATTTAAGTGTTTCTATACAGCTACCACTGTATTATGGCAGCCAGCAAGGTCAGACTGGAGTTTTTACATACTTGGTCAACAAATGATGTATTTTTATTGTGTATCTATTTGGTTATTTCCCTCTGATACTGGATTATTATTCTTAATAGTTTAATAGTGTCTTTATTAGTTACCAATATTTGTTTTATTTTGAAAAAGCAGTTCATATCATTTGCTACATCACGAGTAGGGTGAAAAAATGCTTGAACAGCTTAAAACACAGGGAACTGTCATGCTGCACTTAGTGCACCCCATGTCATGTTGCACTTAGTGCACCCCCCGTTATGTTGCACTTAGTGCACCCCATGCCACGTAGCACATAGTGCACCCCCCGTTATGTTGCACTTAGTGCACCCCATGCCATGTTACACCAGATAGGTTGTCATCTTTAAGAGGCTATTAATTACATAACAGCAGATTCAGCAAAATCCTGGCAAAACCATTAAATCAAGAGGGGCTGTAATTGGTCGTTCAGGAACCTCTGCCACTTTGTCAGATTCCTTGCCCTTCCCCCAAGCCTTTCACGTGCTTCTTGAAGGCTTTTCTGGCATCCATAGACTTGACAGATGCTGGTCATTGGTAATTGTGTTAGGGAGCATTTTTCAGGCAGTGATGAGAAATCAGCATCGCGGTTGCTTTTTGGAGTGCTGCAGTAGCAAACAAGCCTGCCTCTGTTGCAGATTTAGCTTGTTTTATTTTAAAAAAAAAAAGTTAAAGTAATGAAAAACTGGGTCTTTATTCTATACTTCTCTAGCCCAGAAAAATATTTTCCAAGAAAATAAACTTAATATTTTAATGGTGTTTTTTTTTTATGATCCTTTATTGCGTCAGCAGATGTAACTAGGACTTGGTTTCTGCTGGTATCAGTAAGATTCTGTCATTTTGCAATTGCACTGTTAACAGAGAACTAACCACTTTGACAGAAGAGATTGGGCGAAATTCAAGATCCAAATGCTTTATTGTCGTTGTGTTATGAACAACAAGATTATGTTAGTGATCTCCAAAGCCGCTGCAGTCAAAAATATGAAGCAAACAATATAGGTAGGTAGGTAGACTTTATTTATCCCTCGGGATGACTCCACCGGGAAATTCAGTTCCCAGTAGCAGCATAGCACCATACAACATACAGACAGCATACAGTACAAAATTTACAAACGTACAGTACAAAATTTACATACATAGTACAAAATTTGAAGTCAAGGATAAAGGTGTAGGGAGAAGTAATGAATAGCGGTGGGATGATGTAATGAAATAGTAATAAATAATTATAAATAAATAATTATTGCACGAGTTATATGGTGTATTGTACAGTCCTTCTGTCCCCCCTCCTGCCCCCCAATGAGGAGTTGTATATATGCAAAAGGTAAATAATACAAAAAGAAGTATTGTAGAAGATGTAATATAAACAATGTTTCGAGGTAGTAAAAAGAGAGAGAGGAGGAGCATGCACTGATACAGTGAGAGGTAAGGAGCATGCACTGATACAGTGAGAGGTAAGGAGCATGCACTGATACAGTGAGAGGTAAGGAGCATGCACTGATTACAGTGCATTGCCACACCCACCAACCTAAGGCTTGAGAACCTGAGGGCAGCCATGTAGCTGGTGATACATCAGTACCACACTAGTCCAAATGGACCAGTGTGAGTTTTTTTTTTTCTGGTAGCTGGAGTGCCAATCCTGCCACCAACCCCCAAGTTTTTCCCCTGTAAGTTGGAGGACCTCCTTATAGGGCTGGATGTAGATTAACATCATACCAAGGATGAAGCAATTGCAGGTTAAGGTCCTTGCTCAAGGGCCCAACAGAGTAGAATTACTCCGGGCATTCATGGGGTTTGAACCAGCAACCTTCCGATTGTTGGCACAGATCCCTAGCCTCAGAGCCACCACTCCATGCTGAGGGAAAAAAGGCAGGAAGGTGAGCAGTGCATGCAGTGCTGGACTAAGCCCATGTGGCGTGCTGGGCAAGCATCACTGCCAGTGCCCCTCAACTGAGACAAAGCGAAATCAGCATGCTATGTCGGTGCTCCGTCTAAAGATGGCGCCCTTGGTGGCCGCCTATGTTGCCTCATGGCTTTACCGGAAATGAGTGGATCCTCGGCTGGTCACAGGGTGCTCTGGCTTTCAGCATTTTTTCGGGGGGGGCTTTAATATTTCTTCATGCCCCTTGAATATCTTTCACTCAGTACCGGAAACTTCCCTGTTGAATATTTCTCACTCTGACCAGGGGGGATAATATTTCTTTCACGGCCTTGAATATCTATTGCATTGTGCGCAGCAGGTGATAATATCAATAATGCACTTTGTCAATTTTCAGTACACCTATGCAGACCCTCAGTGAATCTGTATTTTTGTTTGTTTTCTTTGTCCAGTAAGTGGGGCAAATAGTCTCATTTAATAGCTACCCAAGATCATCTGCAATTTTTTAATGGCATCTAACTCGTCAAGAAAGATGGATATTTAAACTAAAGTGACTTGCTGTGTGTTTACCATGGTGAAATAGAGACTGCAGGGCAATACCTAAACTACAAAGGCGTGTATCTACACATAAATACATAAGTGTGGAGAATTCAGTTCAGGTTATGCAATTATAGCATTTGGGCAACTTTTCATTTACTTTTTTGATGAAGCATAGCACTTTTTACTTTATCAATGTTTACTTGCTCAAGTGCAAAACAGTATGTTTTATCTGAATCTTTGATGCATAAAAGCATTTTCAGCACTGCCTGCCTCTTCATGGTTTCTCGTGTGATCTTTCAGCACAGAGAATGACTCTATTCTGTAGTATTTCTTCAAACTTTATTTAGTTTGGTACTAACCCGCCTTTTCCCTTTCTTATTTCAGAAAACTGGACACTCAAGCCGAACATTTGGGAGGTTTACCCATGGTGTGTTTGGGTTTATGGACAATAACGTTTTGAAGCAGGAACAGTATTAAAAACAGTGTTTTACCATGGCATTTTGTAATACAGATTATATTATTATAATAGAAAATAGTATCAAGTAATTTAGCTGAAAGGTTTGAGTAACATCTTTAGTTTAATGATGCTCTGAAACAGGCCGTTCCATCCCATGACATGTGTCATCAACAACTTGAGAACATCTGGAAACTGCCAGGTCTGGGATTTGTGGGTACATAACGAAATCTTACAAATACAAAGCGTGTACATAGTAACTGCCGGTTGATTGAGGTTTTCTTTATTTTGCGCATCACAAGTGATTCCTGGAGGCCCAGAAACACAGTTTATGAGAGTAGCTCTACAATGCTAGTATCGTAGAAGGAAAATAAAAAAACTGATAAATCAGATTTGACTGGTGCATCTGTTGTCTACAGATACCCTGCATTGTCACAGATGGGTGTGCAGCTGGGGGTATCAGACCAAGCAATATACAAAATACACAGAAAACACACATTTGGAAAATAGAATGGGTTTCTGCAGCTGACACACTTTGTTTTTGTTTACCCAGCTATATGTACTTTCCGGTGACAATTGAAGTTTTGATAACACTTTTCTTAAAGCAGTCATCATAAAACATATTATAGACACCTTATAGATGCATTATAGATGAGAGCTTCATAGAGCATTCATAATGCATAATAAACATGGTTATAATGTGTTATGCCTTTTTATGAACAGTTATAGCCATACATATAATACTTTATGAATGCATTATAATGCATTATACATGAGTGCTTTAAGTAAAGTGCTTTAAAAATGTTACCATTTTGCATAGTTATGCCCTTTCAGAGATCCCATTTCTGGGCACCACTAATCAAGCAAGTTCTTTGTCTCAGGAAATCATTAAATCACTTCCTCAGGAAAGTGATATGGTTCAGTACACAACATAATTTAAGAGGCAAATATAAAACTGTATGGAAAGTAGCCCTTATATATATTTATCGCAAAGATAAAAACCTTGACCTTCGTACAGCTCAAAGAATATGTTCCATTAAGAAATGTCTGTCACGGAGTGAGCTTTGTGTTTGCTTCATTTTTGTATGAGAATAAATATTTTTATTCTTTTAAATATAATCAGTGTTTTGCTTTATTTACTATTTTGAATAATTTACTTTCCTCTTGTTCAGTGTTGATATTCCTGCCACGTCTCATAAAAAATTAGCATAGACAATATTCATATTATTATTAATCAGAAAGTGATTTACGAAATTAATTAATGCATTAATTATTTTTTTACTTATATTACGTGACAAAATTAAATGAAATGATGAAAATGAAATGCATTTATGATTTGAATTTATAATGGTTTTGTTATAATGCATAGGTTGATAAATATGTTTATTTTATTCACTATTTTATATTTCATTGTTTTCCATTTCAGTTTTTGCCTCCGATGGCAATAATTGATGTGAGAATAAGACGTAAAACAGAGCCCATTTTCAGTTATGGATATGGCATTATTTCATGATTTTTATCTCTATATTATGAAGAATATTAATTTTAGCAATTAATGCAATAGTTTAAATTCTAAGAGTTCTTCATTTAAAATATTTAATATTACTACCTTACTATTTCGTAGAATGGTTTATTTTACATTTTGAAATGGTAATTAACGATAATTTAAAGTAATTTACCATCAATAAAACATTAAAAATGGTTTTTAAGAGCATGTCTTGTGGATAGTTGGGGAAAATGTTACATTTACAAAAAAAGAATACAATATAAAATGAAAGTATAATACATAAAGCTTTGAAAAGAATTTTTAAAAGTGCTTCATATTTTACATTTTGCACATATCTTCATTATCGTTAACATCATATAACACATGTCCAGATCATGAGTCCAGTGCTCATTTTCACTTTGGTTGCATTCTTGGTGAATCCCATTCATCAAGGCTAGACTCCAATTCTTTCACCATTATTGGAATTTTCCAGTGTAGCAAACAATCTTTAAAATAAGGTATGCTCTTTGCTTGCTACGAAAAAACAAATCTGGATGCAATTTGTAGCAAACTCTAGTCAAATGAATTGGAGATGTGGATTGTAATTGAAAGACACTTTGCTGTAATAATAGACAGCTTGCGTCTAATAAATGATTATTGGAGCACAGCAGAAAGCAGGTGCCATGCCAACAGGTAGTGATTAGCGGTGATCACCAGGGAATGCAACTGACCGGGAGAGGGGCATGGTTGGTTTCTCTAGTAACTGTGCTCTTCTGTCTGCTTCTCCTTGCTGCCACTATGGAAGCGAAGTTTTCCGCTCCTGCAGGAAACAAAGTTATGGTAATAACCAATGTTTGTTGTCCTCTTTTGTTCTTCAATAGCTTGTTTGCAGTTCTAACTTTGTCTTTTAATGCGATGCCATCTGTCAGATTTATGTCATCGATCAATGAGTCTGCACCTGTCCGCCTTTGGCCCTCTCTTACTACCTGACATTTCACAAGTACTGATTACAATTTAGTACAACCAGACTCCTTTTCATCTATCCAGACTCAGAGACCACAGAAGATGAGGCAGCAGAACCACAGATACCTATGGAAACCAAGGATGGTCAGGGTCCTCAGGAACAGGTTGCACGCAGAGTGCCTGCAGGTAATTATCCAGTCTTCCTAAACTTGTTAAATAGATAGAAAAATATTTTTGTCATAGCAGGTAATGGGTGGCTATAGTGTTCTGTCAAGCTGTTGTCCGTTTTCATTTTAAAGTATGTCCTCTATGTTACAAATTACCACCTCCGTTTCAGCTGGTGTTTTCTGTGTAAAACCTCAGACGGTATAAATAGCTACACAGCCTGGTTTCCAGAGCAAGACAAAATATAGTGTGGAAATCTGATGGGCAGAGAGATGGCAAAGAAAGACATGGAGGTTCTGTTACCAGGGCAGCCTACATGGACTCTAATAAGACATATGGAACACTGTTCCAATATTATTTCCCTCTGATGTATTTTTATATCTCTCATAAACCATGACATTACAGCACTGATACACAAATTCTTGGTTGTTGTTCCATTCACAAGGTGCACAGTAGATTCAGTAGATTTTATTGTAAAAATCCCTTGGTGTATTGCGACCAGGGGGTTCTTCATGACATTGAGCCACCTTGTTATGTGTTATAGCAAATGTTTATTTACATTTAGATTATACAGTATGGGGATGGAGCAGGTAATATTACTGCAAAAGATTGCTTGCTGAAAAACATATGATGACATTTTTTTTCTTTGATCAGTTGAAACTTGGCACAATATTGAGTCACAAACATTTAACTAGCTAACATGGCTACAACCTTCCATACTGTTGGGTAGGTTCAACAGTTTCTTTTGCAGTGTTTATTATCCAGTATTTCATATATGCATATATACATTATCAAAGTCAATTTTGGTCTCCTTGTGGTGGGTTAATGTACAGTACCCATTGTATGTGTGAGCAGATATGAGTGTCTGCTCTCAAATAAAGAAATTGTAAATCATGGTCTATACAGAATGTGTGGATGGTAGAATCAGAAATGCCTTATAAACAGAGCATTAGATTAGTGTCAGGCTATTTGTGCTAATGTATTCATTCATTATTTTCTATGCTTGAGGATATACATTTTATTTATAGCTCCCACACAAACATGCCCTTTGTGAAAACTCTGTGCATTAATGTAGCAAGATGTTTGTGAAATTAGTTTCCTCCCACTTGCTGACAATCTAAATCATTATGAGCTAACAAAAATCAAATATTTTCTTTAAAGGTCAAATGTATTCTTAAGCTTCATCAATGTTAGAATTGAAATAGCACAACACATCCTAGCAAAACACTGATTCATAATATGTTCTTTTTTCTTTTGTACTTTTGTAGCACTATTCAAGTCTCCAGTTTTTGCATGGTTACATATATTCTAAAGTATAGTTCTAGTCTCGCAAACCGAAAATGCCACTATTGTTACAATGTTATAAATTAACTCTGTACAAATATAGGGAGGGAAACATGACTGGTTAATATTGTGATTTTCATTCATTGGAATGAATCTGTACAGCAAAAATAATAGCTACTAGAAATAAACACATAGTTATTCTTGGATTCTTGTTAAAAACCCTCCCCATTAGTGTCAAAAGGGGAAAGGTCTATTTTTGAGTGACATTGGCTAAAAATAAACTTTAAAGACAAATGTGAAATTTTGACAGGCTAGCAAATTAATCACTTACAGGAAATCCTCTGGGGAAGATTCTGCATTTTCCCTTATACCTGTTTTGGTGACACTTTCTGTCTCTGTAAACAACAAATGTATTAAATTTTTGACTGTAGATTCCTTCACATGTCAACATTATTTTTTCCTTTTATTGCCACCTCCAGGCGATGGTGACAGGATGACAGACATCGCTCCAGATACAAGTGGCCGTAGGGGTTCCCAGACAGACAGCTGGATGGCCAGCCAGAACACAGTGGTAGAGAAGGAGGTGTATGCCTTGGGTTCAAGAGCCCCGGGGCTACAGGATGTCTCCAAGCCTGCCAGGCAAGCTAACGGCAGGGAGCCAGCGGGAACCCTCATCAGGCACCTTGGGGTCGAGCCTCTGATTCGGGCGTCTCGCGCCAACTTGTCCCGGCCAGTGTGGGGGTCTGAGGAAAGTGTGTCTTTAGCGAGCGATTACTACGGTAGCACGTTCAGCCTCTACCGAGGAAGGACTTTCTCTATAGCCCTGTAAAGCAAACGAGCAAAACAAGCAAACAAACGAACAAAACAAACAAAAGGCCACAACACCAAAAACCGAATAATAACAAAGACAGCCACAACTTCACACAAGCTAATATTAGCTCTGCAGTAGACCCTGGTTATAACATGCTGCTGTCGATAAAATACAAAGCTTAGCACCCAGATTTAAAAACGAAAAAGCAAGACCAAAGACGTCACGCGAAATGCAGAAACGGTTGAGGGCAACATGGTATCACTATATGAATGGCAGAAGATACAGAGGGAGGATTGACTCAGTTGCCAGAATGGTCTGAATCTTTCTTACTGTCCACTACATTCAGTTTCATTTTGATCCCAGGTGATACTCCTGTGCCAGTAAAATTGGCTGCTTTGAATATTCAGCTAAAATAAAGCTGGATCACTAATGAAAGGTAGCCCTTTAGCCCTTTAGCTTTGCATGTCTTGTGTGATCGACATGAGCAGTCATATAGCTTATTGACAATGTATTATTGTCACAGCATTCATATTTGTATGCATCTGTGTTGTTTTATACCAGGGAGCTGCTCATAATGTATTAATATCTGTCAGACAAACTGGATTTGCACATTTGGGTTATTTTGGTTGTAGTTAGGTTGTTATTACTCTTCTGTATCTTCTGATTCATTCATCTCTGAAGTGTCCTTTTTTGCCACCTATGTCATAGCCAGGGTGTACTGTAAACATTAACACTATATTCTATTCACTCCTCCCAACATTTCTCCTTTCTTTCTCAATTCATAAGTGTTCATTTTTATCAATAACTAAATATTCCATAATTTAGTATATTTCTTTCCATGTAATGAAATCTTCGGTCATCTTATTTATTTGTCCATTTATTCATAGCTCAGGGTTGCACTACAAAATTCTCTAAATATCTTCAATGCAAGTAGCAAGACAAGATATCAGTATAATGTTTAGTTAATTTTTTTGACACGCTCCTGCCTCTTTCGTCTTTCGTATTTTGTTCTTGTGATTTTTTCGTACTTCTTGTGGGATTTCCCTTCCATTTGATGTTTACTACTGTCTCATGACAGCCACTAGCATTTCGTATTGTACTCAGTTTTCCACTAAATGTAAGGTGATCTTATTTACAATTTAGGCTTATCCAGATGAAAAAAATGACATCCTGCATCATCCAGTTTATCTGATATCTAATACGACATTTACCACATAGATTGATCTTTTGTGTGTTAAATAGAGGCATGGCATCCAGGGCATGTAGAAATCTCCACAAGTATATTATTAAGAGGTCACATATATTTTGGGAGGATCGATTTTCAAATAATATGTGGCAGCATTCAAAATTATCCTTTATAAATGTCAGAATACAAAAATAACAGAACAGTACCAAACCTGAATTATTCTTTTCTGCCCTTAGTGTTAAAATCTATTTGGCATATTTTTTTTCTGATCATTCAATTGCATTCATTTGTTGACTTTGTGTGTGTCATGGTATGTCATCCATAATGTAGTTAACATTGTTCTTAAATTGTTCTTCCATTAACAAGATTTAAATGTGAGATTCATAAAGAGGACAGAATGCTATTTCATTCATCTACATTGTTTAATAAACAGGTGCTTGTTTAAAGGAGAACTTAATTAGGAATTAATCTGAAGTATTTTTAAAATGGTATTAAACATATATAGTCATAAATATTCTCTAATTTTCTTATGCATCCAATTATATAATTTTTGTGAAGATACAAAAAAACATTCTGTGGCTAAGAAAATTCAATAAATCCCAATAAATCCATGACATTGTCATTTAAAAAGCACACTAAACAAAACTAATTTAGAGTAAGGTACTGTAGTAGAGCCAACTTTATAAACTGAAACATTTTCTGGACAAATTATACATACATGCAAATATATTATTATTAATAATAATGACAGATTCCAATATACATAAATAACCTATTTTTTTACTTATAATCTTGTCCTTCATTTAAATTTTTACAGTTTCAGTTCATACTTTCCTTTGACCCCCTTTCTTCTCCATTTGCAATTATTTGAGTTCTGATCCACATATCAATAGATGCAAGTGTAAAAGAAAACGAAATTTAATGATTGGCACATTCCGCAACATTTGCTGTGATCTATGGGGTATATTTGCCGTATTGGCAGATTGTCTTTCTGTTACAGCATTAAACACCAAATTTGCATCTCATTGTGTGTGGAGCATCACTGACCGCATTGGTTTTTCCCATTTGTTGCTGTGTTCGCCTGTCCTTTACCAGGTGATGTTTTCAGCATGAATGTAAGGCTCTGCTTGCATGAACTTATGTCAAGAAAGGCATTGTGAAGGGTGGTTCTGATCAAGAACAGATTTAACTTGCTAGAAAATCCTAGGAAGACATTTACAGTTATCCAGTTAACAAAAGAAACATACATTTACTGCAAAGGCTGTTAGATAAAAAGCACACATCGAGATTTACATATATTTAAATATAATTTTCCTTGATTAAATTTATACCACACACACTACTGTTTATTGTTCAGCTACTTACACATTGATTAATCCATTTCTTCAAAAAATATATTAAGACATTACAGTCTATTGAACAAAATACTAATATTTTTCTCGTTATCTTTAGTATTTATATTGGAGATACAATTGGCACCAAAAATGTAATGATTTACCATTTGAATGGAAAATATTCTATACACAGTTCGAATATATATCGTTATAACGCAACTACAGTTATATAATTGGTTACGTTTAGGTGATTGTTATTGGATGACCATAGAGACAATGGTTTATATCATGCACAAGTACTAGTTATAAAATACCTTCCAAGATTCAGTATAGGGGAGTCATGTATGATTTATTATTTCTTTCTGGGAAATCAGGCATTCAGCTATTGCGCTCCTGCCTGATTGTTTTGTTATGGATGTTTTAACCACTGATTTTGCATAAACTTGATATATGACGGACTTGTAGTTATAGGCATCTGCTGACTAGGAAGGAAAGCAAAGAAACAATATACAGTATGATTGTGCAGTATGCAGAGTCAGTTGATTGCACCTGAGTCAGTACTGCATTAGCAGCAGAACTGCCTTTTTATTGTGCTTCTCTGGATGATAGCCAGGCTTTCACCAACAGTTCATTCAGTTCACACTCTTTACTGCATCTGTCTTGACATGGATTTCTGTATGCATGTAGCAAGATTCATTCTGCACCTTTCTTATCTTATATCTTAATCCTGTCAATATTTGCTGATATCTGTTGTTATAGTCCAGTTATGTTGGAAGGAATAGGCTGGTAGACACCATAGAACATTCTAGAGCCAATAATATACATGTATCCATCCAAAAATATCAGTGTCTTGGTATATACAGTATACCAAGACACTGATATTTACTCACAAACAGCTGGTAGTTTGTCAATATCGAGGTACTATATTAGTAATTCCTTACCATGTATCTTATATTTTTACACATATATTATTGTAGACTACAGCATTTGATAAGAGATCCACATGTAACATCTTTATTTAGATTTGTATTTCAAACTTTTTTTTATTTCATAATATTATAAATCTTTCATAATACAGATACCTCCAATTTAAATTGAGTTTATTTTTTCTTTTCTGTCCATTTCCCTTATCCTATGTTCATTATCGTAATCCTTGCATTCAATGTTTGAACTTTCGACACCATACATATAATAATTCTTAAGCCTCAATCTACACATACTCAGAAAGATAAGCACTTGCGCTGCAAGGCATTCCTCTTTCCAAAACCAAGGGCAAAACTGGCTTCCTGTCCACTTCCAAACAGCTGGGCTCATCCCTCTCCCAGACTTTTACCCTAACAGAACATTTCCCTCAATCACCTTCTTTCAGGGGCCAGTCAGAAGACGTTTTGAGGGAAGCTTCCCCCCAAGTTCTCCCACCCCCCTCTCCCAAAATTAGTCACCGCACCTCCACTTCCCCATTACCCAGCCGTTCTGGGTCAGCCCCTGCCACACCCCTCACCCCCCGCAAGAAAGTGATTGTCCCAAGTGAATACCAAGACACAGTTCCAGGAGAATTTGAGGAGAAGATCAAGCAACCAAAATCCTCAGCCATGTCTCAGAGTAGCAACCTTGACTCCCGTCCTCAGACCCCTGTCAGCGAATATTCCCGGAAGGATCTGACACCACGGCCATCACCAAAGCTTACTCGAGCTAGCTCCAAAATCATTGAGAAGGTACGAGTATTTGAGGAAAGGAGGAGGAGTATTGACCAACCTGAGGGGTCTATCTCTGGACGTTCATGGGCAGGGTTCCACAGGACCCCTTCCATTGACTCTGATGATGGTGGTAGTCGATTAGGTATCTCAAGAGAGAGTTCCAGGGAGGACCTGAGAGAAGCACTGAAAGCTGATGCTGCTCAGAGGAGATCCAACTTTAGGCAGAGAGCTTCTTCTCTGGAGGACAGGCCTCACTACTCACAAAAGGTACAGGACATTGAGAACAAGTTCACAGAGGAGCTCCAACGTATTAAGAAATTGGTGGGGAAGCCCCATATGAAAAAGTCTTTCTCTACAGAACAACTGTCTTCTAAGAGTAGGCAACCTCTAAGAAAATTAGAGCCAATTCCCCTGCAAGTCATCCAGAAACTGCAAGATAGGGAACGCATCCAGCAGCAACAAGAACAGAAGGAAAGAGAGCAAAGAGAGCAATCTCTCGAAAAAGTCTCACAATCACTAAGTAAACCTCAAGGTCAGCATTTACAAAATTCACAATCGGAGCCATTAGATGTTCAATGGTCAGACACCATAAAAAATCCCGTTACTAGTGTTACTGTGAGCAGACTAGAGGAAGAACCTGTTATTCCAGAAGCGATGCCACTGGTTGAGTTACCTGGGCAAAGTTTAGCTCAACAAACACAAAGGAGCAGCCCAAAAAGAGAGAAACTTCAGAACTATTTACCAAGCGAAACAAGAAGTATAACTGAAGAGAAACCACCGTCTCCTACACTACCAAAAGAGGAATCTCCGCCAAGGAGAGTTGAATTGCCCATACGCAAAGTAGATCGGAGGCCTGTTAGCCCACTTGTGCAGAATGAGTACAAGCATGTCAGTGAATCTTCTCGCATTGAAGAACCCCCAGCCCCATTATTATTAAAGGAAGAGCCTAAGCCGCGAAGGGTTGAACTGTCAGTGCGTAGGATAGAACAAAGACCCGCCAGTCCAGTTGTGCAGAGAGAGCTTCCTTGTGTCCAAGAACGCCCATCCCAAATCCCATCAATGCTTGCTGCACGCCCAAGCTCCCCTTCACCTGTTTCCAGTCCATCATCAGAAGAAGAGAAGATGGACCTGGAACTACCCACTGTAACTGCTTCTCCCAAGCTTGCAATTCCAGCAATAATTGTCGAAGAAGAACCGATGGAAGATGCCCCTAAATCAAGTGACAGAAAAAAGAGATCCAGCACCGCAAAAGACATGAAGAGTAGGAGAGGGAAAATGCAGCGTGCTCGACCCCTTTCACCTGAGGAAGGTGAGGATCATGTTTTTCTAATGCCTGCGTCAATAAACTAAACTCATCCCCTTGTGAATGATCTGTGGTTGTGTTCTTGCAACCAAACTCTTTTTAACCAGTCTTGTTGTGGTTCTAACTGCACTACTAACCCAACTATGCTTGGCCGTCTGGGCAGACTCTTCAGACGACTCGTACGTGTCTGCAGGAGAAGACCCCCAGGAGATTCCTATGTTCGAGTATCCCCTTCAGGACACCGTGGCGTCCGCTGGAGAAGAGGTGCAGCTGAACTGCATTGTCGTTGGCACTCCTATTCCACAAGGTAATAAATCCTTCCCTTTTCTGTTTTTCTTTTTTTATTTATCACAGGGAGGCAATTGACAATCACATTATATATTATCGTGTTTTCAGACAAATGCCAACATACTCCTGTTCAGAGAGAGTATAAACAGAACATGTTTGTATTATAAGTAACCTGCAAAATTCATAAGGCAGACTGGTAGGTGAGACCTATCCGCTGTAAGTTATTTATGGATTTCCTTCATTAGTCACCTGGAAAAGAGAAAATGAAGAGATAATGAGCACGCCAACTCACGTGGTAAAAGTGGAGGGAGAGAGACACTCGCTGCTGATCAGACGAGCGAAGAGGAGTGATGCTGGGACGTACCATGTGACAGCTGTCAATGCTGTCGGGAAGGCTTCCTGCAATGCCACCTTGTTCATCAAACCAGGTGAGTAAGTTGGAGAATTTGTCATCTATATCTGCAAGCAGCTAGTGAAGACAGGGGACCCTCGGGTGCCACCTTAGTCCGGTAAATGTGCTAAGTCCTTCATTTTACGGAGATTTATCTAAATAATCAGGGGATTCGCGATCCTTTTCAGACCCCCTCTGAGTTAAGCTCTTCATCCTGAGAAATTACCTTTAAACCCTTGATATTCATTAGGTATTCGGGACAACACTGTGTGAAAGACACCTTGGACCACTGAGGCTGGGAAAAATGTTTTAGCTTCAAAACACAATATTAACAGTAATAGTAAAGAAGGAGAGAACAGCCTGTTTTGGCACTAAAATAATAAATATTACTAAGTGGTAAATATGATGAATATGGTATACACTGTTTATTTTTTTTTTTAAATTAACAAAAAAAATAAAAAATAAAAAAAAAATATCTGTGAGCTATTGAATGTATTGAAAAACAAGGAGGCAGAAAAACATGTCAAAGGAGATTAAAATGTCCTTCAAAATTCCAAGCGATCTGTTTTAAGCTACAGATAATGACTAATTAACAATAATATTTCTATATCGTGGTGTTGAATGGACCAGAGCGTCTGTTTACGGAGCTAGTGCCAGACAATGCATGGCTATATTCCTTCTGCACACTCTAGAATTAATAAATGCACCTTAGTCTGCTTAGCATTGCTAAATACGTAATATCTGACAAGGAAGACAAAGGCACATAAACATGTTCGACACGTGCAATTTTTCAGCTTTGCCTATGAGCCTCCCCCTACACCCATGCTGTGAACCCCCTACTCACTCCACGCTTCTCCCTGCTTCTTACTCACTGCAAGATGGTTTAATACCACATCCAGCTGAGGTTCTTCTCTGAGGGTTTCCATGGCAACCCGAAAGCAAAATCTATCACATAAATTGTGAAAAGTACCCTGGTTTCCCGATAAATTTTAAAATGAAAAAAAAGATCTCATAAGCTATCTTTGTGTTTTGTGTAGTTTTTGAAGAGATTAGAAGTAATTTAATCTCTATTTTCACTGCTGATGGAGTCTTCTCATTGGCACTGCTACAAAGAAGCACAGTGTCTGGCCTCTTATATTGAAATTCAAAGCTAATCTTATAGGCCCTGGCAATGTTTTCTTTCATTTTAATTGAATCACCTGCCCTAACAGATCAGATTAGCTCACATAATAGAGTGGGATCTGAATGAAAATGTACTAAACCCTTAAAAAAGAAATAGCCTAATTCCTTTGGAATTAAATGTTTAGTGTGGTAATGTGAAAAAAAAATATGACAGACAGCAGAAGTTTTGATTTCTCACATTACTTTCCATCACAATAGAAAGCACCATTCATTCAGCTTGATCTCAGGGAAGTGATACAGTATGAGAAGCAGCGATCCAATATCTGCTTATAGTCTGAAGATCTGATTGGGATTAAATAACCAGGCTAAGTTTCAGACTTGTTCTCATTTCTGTAATATATCAACAAAAGCTGCTTAGAACTGTCATAAGCATTCAAATCTTTGGTATTTACTGTACTAGGAATCAGGGAAATGCTCGGTGGTTGTATCTGGTGTTTCGATGAGGTCTCTTTCAGTGATGGAATCAGTTTGGCAGTCATGATCATGAACAAGAAGCCTACTGCCAAAATAAAAACACAGTATGCCATGAAAAGGGATGTCTGGTGAACTGAGTACGCTGGGTAAAAAGCAACCCATAAAACAAGTTGCTGCGATTGAATGACCATGCAACAATGGGTCACTAATCATTGTATTCCCAAAATATCTACATCTGGCCACTTCTACATTCAGCCTCATTCCCCACATGTCTGTTCGCTGCCAGAACCGATGCATGAGCAGCGGGGAGGTCTCAATGTGCCCATGGACATCAGCAGCCCAATCACATCCGATGAAGAGTACCTGAGCCCCCTGGAGGAAGGAATGGACTTTGGAGGGCCGTATTGCCAAGCCGAGCCCCGGAAGATCGTTGACGTCCGGTTCAGGGAGCCCCCTGTTTTTCAGGTTCCTTACCAGCCCTCCTCCTATAATTGTAGTCACAGAACCTATATTTTTAATACCATAAAAATTTGTAAGCAGAATTAATAATTACAGTGGTATCACGCTTAAGTTCCAATTCCAAGATTTGTTTTCAACAGGTGGCCCTCACCAACCAAGTGGTGACAGAAGGACAAGAGGTCACCATGTCTGTACGGATACATGGACAGCCCAAGCCGATGATTTATTGGTAAGCTTGCCAGGAGTCTTATATACCTCTATATCCAAGACTCAAGATTTTATACTAGTTTCAAGATTTTATTTGACACGTGCACAGTTATACTGGTACAAGTGATATGTAAATTTGGCTTGTTGCTGCAATTAAAAAAAATTGACAAAGTGTAATTAAATTAAATAAATTAAGCATGCATAGGGAGCTAAAAACAAAGGCTAAATAGAAGATAAAAGACTATGTATCAAGGCTATCAAACACAGTATGTAAATGGCAGTATATACAGTTTGCATGGTAGGCAGTGGGGGAATGGCAGTATATGCAGTGTGCATGGTAGGCAGGGAGGGAATGGCAGTATATATAGTGTGCATGGTAGGCAGTGTGTGAATGGCAGTATATACAGTGTGCATGGTAGGCAGTGGGGGAATGGCAATATATATAGTGTGCATGGTAGGCAGTATGCGAATGGCAGTATATCCAGTGTGCATGGTAGGCAGGGAGGGAATGGCAGTATATATAGTGTGCATGGTAGGCAGTGGGGGAATGGCAGTATATACAGTGTGCATGGTAGGCAGTGTGTGAATGGCAGTATATACAGTGTGCATGGTAGGCAGTATGTGAATGGCAGTATATCCAGTGTGCATGATTGGCAGTGTGCAAATGGCAGAATCTACAGACATGAAAAATGTAAACAATGGTGCCTATGTCCATGTACTTTGGCATAAAAAACTATGATTCTCTAACAAATTAGGTCTGTCTCAGTACTGTTTCTGGGGAACGACTTGTCTTAAATGTGCCTAAATAAAGACTTTCCCTGGCTTCAGGCTGAGGGACCGTGTGACAATAAAAACTGGCGCACGGCACGTAGTGCGTGAACCAGAGAGTGGGACCTTTGAGATGAAGATCATTTCAGCACAGAAGTCTGATGCTGGTGTATACACCTGCAAGATCATCAACGAATATGGCACTAAGCAGTGCGACTGCAAACTGGAGGTTAAAGGTAAGAACTGAAACATCTTAATGCTCATTCTGGCTGGACCAGCTAATATGATGTAGTATAATGGAGATCATTAATCAGTTTGCAGTTAATATAATCAAGATCACAGACAAATACAAAGTATCGGTGCTCCTGAAGAGTTTACATCAGCCATCTTTGTTGCAGAGAGCACACAGCGATAAAACTCTGTGATGGGATTAACGCACGTCATCGTAAATAAGACATAGAGCCAGGAAGTATAATAAGGTGTCAAAACAAAGACTATTTGTGAGATGACTGCCAGGAGCACTGAACATGCTGGGCTGGTCAGCTTTGACAGACCTGACACTCGTATGTGCATTATGGGCAGTATTATTGAACCCATTAATCAACTGCACTGCTAATTCACCCCCCCCCCAAAAAAACTTAAACGGACTCGTAATTTTTTAAATAATGGAAGACATCTTTTCACATATTTCTCTCATGTGCCTGACGCCTTCAGAGTTTTTGATCCTCTTTTGACTGAGTCCTCACTAGCAGCCATACAACCTTCTGGGGCATGATTACATGAAAAATAAGATTAACCGAAGATTAACGTGAATTGAAATGAAGAAGTTTTGTTTTTCAACCGTGGCTTATTTCTTAAGACATTCCAAAAAACCTGGACTTCAGACTTGGTTGAGAGGACACTTAAAAACTACACTAACAAAGGAAACTCAGGAAGGGCCAGTCGTATCAATCCGTGGATTATCTTGATCAAAAGTCTTTCAAAGGAAATTCTTTTTAGCTCCAGTGCTGTCTGGAATTCTTTGCAATGTAGCCTGACTTTGCTTCTGGCAAGATGAAGGATGGATTTCTTCTATTTTAGATTTATTTCAGTTTTAATGGGGATGTAATTTAGAAATACATAAAAGCACTTAAGGGTTATATTGACCGCTGGGAGATTAGAATGCATGAGTAATGCTGCCGTACTATATGGCTTGGAGAACCTTTCTGAAACTTCGGGGACGCATACCGCAGGTTTAGATTTCCAATGTGGAATTTATAATCACCTAAATTGTCCTTTCAAAACAGTTGTGTCCCCTATTATTCCATTTAGTGCCCCCAATGGAGCCAGTTCTGGGAATTACCCGGAATGTGAGTGATGTGACAGTGAGTGCAGGAGAGACTGCACTCTTCGAGTGTCACATGACTGGGCCGCAGGACGTGGACGTGGACTGGCTTGCAGATGGCAAACTGATCCAGCCGGCACTGCTCAACTGCAAGATGCACTTTGATGGCAGAAAGTGCAGGCTGCTGCTCAACTCGGTGCACGAGGATGATAGTGGCACCTACACGTGCAAGCTGAGTACAGCCAAAGGTTAGTCCCTGTCCAAGAAATAACTCACTAAAACATGCATTTGCAAATGCGTCCAATAGCATAATGAAAAAGCAAAGCTGATGATTATGGAGTAATAAAATATCTTCCGATGCAGAAATCCAATAGTGATACCGAGCATGTCACACTTTTTTATTAGAAGCCAAGTAGGGTTGGCACTTGCTCAGTATTTGCTTCTGACATTTCTATGAGAAGTCTAATGATAGGAAGCTGATTCCCTGGACCAAGTAAAAGCTGGCATTTCCCATTGCGGTGAAAGGGACATGGTACTGTAGAAGGTGCAGTTCTGTAGATGAGGTCCTGACTCATTGTTGTCATTCAAAGTTTTGTCACCCCAGACCTTTTCTGGATCTTCTAACCATCCAGTGCAGGGTTTTAGAAGGGATGGGGGAGGGGGACTGGAGTCTATTCCCAGCAGAATACGTGCGCGAGGCCGGAGAACATCTTGGACAGGATGACAGTCCATCACGGGGTACACACACATTGCGGCAATTCAGAGAGCTGCCAATTCACCTAACTGCATGATTTACTAATAGCATCAAAGCAGAGACATAGTTTAGCTTCCATCCTCACATACAAGCAAAATGTCTGCTGATGTGGAGATGTGGAACAAATAGGCAGCTGTAGCAACTCTTTTGCACATATGGTGCTCGGTGTTGATGATGCCACGATGTGCCGCACAGCACTGCAGATTTGTCATACTTTAAAATAGCACGACTGTATGAAGCTCGTCATCTGTAACTTACACCCTGTACTGCCTCCATCATCATCAGTGGGAAGTGATCTGAGACATTATCCTTGTACGTGCCATATAGCATCAGAGGCAGGCCCTCATGTGTGTAGAACTATAGATTAATAGCTTGTTCCAGTTCTTTCACATTTAGTTCCTGCTTTTGTGTCTTTTTAGAGGAACTGACCTCCACGGCCAAACTTAAAGTCATGCCATCCATCGAGCCACTATTCACTCGAAAACTGGACGTCCTGGAGGTAATCGAGGGCCGCAGTGCTCGCTTCGACTGCAAAGTCAGCGGGACGCCCCCTCCTCAAGTCAGCTGGAGTCATTTTGGTAAGCTTTTTTTAATGCTCTTTTATTATTTCTAACACAGCGATTTTCAAAATTTTTGGACCAAGTGCCACTTAGCTGCAGACCGAAGCAGCAGAGTACCACATGGGTGAAAAAAATCACAGAACCCTGAGTCATAGTAATAAGTTACCATGGTCTTCTTTGACACCACTTGGTGGTACATGGACAGCAGTTGGACTTTTCCTTCATAAAAGTGATACTCTGAAGTTGTTTCCACCTGTCATCCATGTTATTGTTGGGAACCCATAATGCTTGTGTGCGGATCATGGAAATGTCTCATAAGAGTCATGTCAAACTATCTGTATTGTCATCTTCAGCTGTTTGATCCATGGGTCATATACTGAGGTGACATTATGATGTCATTGGTTACAGTGCAAGAAACATAAATAGGATATAAATGATAAATAGGATATAAATATAAAAGACATTTAAACACTGATAATGACATACTGGGACATACTGACACATGGACATTGACCAAAAAATTTAAAAATACAGTTTAATACAGTGTTATTATTATTATTAATAATAATAATAATAATAATAATACATTTTATTTGTGGGCCCCTTTCTAAAACCCAAGGTCCCCTTACATAGCCCTTAAAAGACAAACAGTTAATCAGAGACAGTCAATCCTATAGGGGACATAGGCAGCTGCCAAGGGCGGTAACGTCTGAGGGGCCACCGGCTTGCAATTTCACTTTGCCTCGGACGGGGGGCGCCAGCGGTGATGCTGGCCTAGGGCGCCAAATTGGCTAGGGCTGGTACTGGTGTTAAAGCAGCATTTGTGCTATGGTGACTGCCCAGTTGAAATCTTTCCCACTTCCACAGACCGCGCACTGGAGAACAATGAGAACATACGCGTTCTGAAGGAAGGTGGACGGCACATGCTGGTGATCACACACGTCAGCAGTGAAGACGAAGGCTTCTACACGGTTGTCGCCCATAACCAGCATGGCACAGCGGAGTGCTCCTCTGACCTATATGTCCAGGAGCCCCGCACTGCCATCTCCTCACAAATGTAAGCAAGCCATCATCCACCATCATTTGGCCTTCAATCTCTTCATTTTCATCCCTGTTTTGTTCCAATGTTCACTCCCGTCTGTATTTTTGCAGCAATATATCGAGATGCCAGCTTTGATTGTTTTTTTCTTTTTGTTTCGTACTGAGAGTCTGTTTGGGCACCGTCATAATTGAATTGTCACTTTTTATCAAACAAACGTGAGCAAGTAAGATTCAACAAAGACGCGATTAACTAAAAAAAACACCCTTTATTTACTCTGACAAGTCTCCCTCTGTTTTTTTTTTCCCTGTGTGCTTCACAGGGCGAAGCTGGAGAAAATGCCTTCCATTCCTGAGGAACCAGAGGTGGCAGAGAGCGAGGTGGAGCAATTCACAATGCCAGATTTTATTAAGCCGCTGTATGACCTGGATGTGGTGGAGGGCAAGGAGGCCGTGCTGAAATGTCGAGTGGCCGGCCTACCATATCCCAGCATCACCTGGTTCCACAACGGCTGCAAAATCAACAGCACAGACGACAGGAAGATGGTGCAGCGTACGTCCGGCATGGGACTTTCCTCATCTGTATTTTTGGAACAGCTTATTGCATTACCTCGCAAATGCGTGTCTTCACGGGCAACCTTCCCTGACACTGCTATGAATGTTATAGGGCCAGGCTGTCAGCGCGGAATTGCAGGAAAGAACGCCTCACTTCTTGCACTTTCGAAATGTGATCGGTGTGCGACAGCGACAGAGAGCGATGGGTGAAAACGTCTCCATGAGATTGATCTGTGCTTCTCTGCTTTCCTTCTCATGCAGACCGGGACATTCACAGCCTGGTGATCCGCTCCGTCTGCCATGCCCACGCCGGGGTCTACAAGAGTGTCATCTCCAACAAAGTGGGCAAGGCTGCCTGCTATGCTCACCTGTATGTGACAGGTAAGAAGTCAGTCTAAGCGTCTGTCTTTTATCAACATGGACCAAAATACAGACATAAACTGCATAGTTCAAATACCGAAATTAGAGACAAAAAAATGTCACGATATGCGTACTACTCTTTAAAGTCCAATTAAAATCCAAAAAAAGCAAAAACAAAACAATGGTCAGCATACAAATATGATGTCCATTACTCAAGGTTCTGAAGTCCTGAATCGTGTTCTTTTAGGGAAGAAGGTGATAGACATCAGCTTCAAATTCTGTGTTGCAGAACTTCCTATTAAGTGTCAAAGATGCTAATGTCTTGTGACTGGGGAGCATGGAAGGTGTTTGACTTAATCTTGGTTTTCATTAAACCAGTTTGTTTAGGTGTTTATATGGGTGCGATTTCACCAATTGACATGGGAAAATCATGAGTGGACATTCAGTTTTGTCAAGACTGGGTCATGATGCTCATTCAGTTCTTTGACAAGTTTTGAGACTCTAGTGGTGTACAGCAGCATATCCATCCCTGAAATGAGCTTCATCAGCTTTAGCTCATACAGTGCCTCCATATTTGGAAAAAGCTGTCATGGTTTTGAGATTTGTCAGTTTTTGTAACTAAAGCACCTGCAATCCAGGCCCTTCAGAGTCTTTAGACTCTTTGGATTTCAGTTAATTGCCTCAGGTTGCTTTGTAAGCCCATGCAAAATGCTGATCGTCAGAAGTCTTTCACAGCTGACACATTCAGCTAATTGGCATTCAACCTAATATGAGTCACCATTGTAGTTGCATTTGTTATTGTGCTACTTACTATAAATTCAAAGGTAGACTCATGTGGTGTTTCTGTTATTTTATTTATACCTTTTGTATATAAGCTTTTTATATAAAAATTGTACATGCTTACTGTTGTGAGTGATCTTAAAAAAATACATTCCTGCTTTTGGTAGATATTCTTCCCGACCCACCAGAGGGCCCTCCGGTGATAGAGGCAATTACCGGAAAGACCATTTCCCTGAGCTGGACAAAACCCAGAAGGCTTGATCCTTCTTTAGGTATTATATATCATATAGATTTAAACTCAAGTGACTTATATTATACTTTTATATTTCTAATGTTTCCTGGTGCTTTTTTCACGTGCAGCAGGCCTCGGCAGGTATTGTATGCAAGTTCGCTACTTAAAAAAAAAAAAAATGATGTCATTCCATTTCGGAAACACAGTATAGGATAATATATCACGGATATAATGACGTCTCCTTAATTGCTTTTCAGATGTGGTTTTATGTGCTTCTCCAGTTGACCTTAAACGAGTTAGGATTTATAGCAATATTGACATTACATTCCAAACCCTATACATTTTAAGTGGTTGCAATTTGCTAACTTTGCCTGCTTTTGCTAAATTAGCTTTACTGTTTAGGCAAAACAATTTAGGAGGTCAGTTTTTGGAAATGTATTTTTTGATGGTATGTTAAGCAACTCTGTTTGCAGATGCCAGCTCTTTGATGTATGCTGTCCAGCAGCAAGCTCTGGGTTCAATCCAATGGACTATTATCGTGTCCAATTTGAAGCAAACTTTCTACACAGTAACCTCACTATCCAAGGGAGTTCGCTACTTCTTTAGGGTCTTGTCAATGACCAACAAGGTCTTCAGCAAACCATCTCCACCTACAGAACCCGTGCAGCTTGTGGACAGAGGTACAGAGGAGTAGATTTGGAAGTTCAGCACATTCAGGAAAAAAAGAATTTGCAAAGAAATTACACAGATCGTCATCTATCTGCCCACAGGTCCATATCTCCAAGAGGCTCCAGTCATTACTGACAAGCCAGATATCGTGTATGTGGTTGAAAACCAAACGTTAAGTATCACTATTACCCTGAACTATGTCCAAGCCACAGTGACATGGAAAAGGCAAGTCCAACAGTCTGCCAAGTTTTATCATCTAAATTGCTTAAGGCCTTGGCAAGCTCATACAAATTACTGGAACTAATCAACTGCCTTCATCTTTTCTTTAGGGGAAATACATTCATAGTGAACAGACCTGGCATTTTTGAGGCGAATATGCCAGATGACAATCAACACGCACTGCGGATCATCAGGGTGAAAAGCAGTGATGTTGGCCAGATTATCTGCACAGCCAGCAACAAATTTGGCAGCGACTCCTGCATCCTAACACTTGAAATGGCAGGTGAATGTAAATTTATGCTGGAATAGAAATTTACATTGCTGATTTTGTTCCTCCATTACAGCATGTGCTGTTATTTTACGTACTTATGTTGTGATTTCCCTAAAGCACCACCTACTTTTGAGACTATCATGGAAGATATGGACGTTTGTGTCGGAGAGACTCCACGATTTGCAGTAGTTGTTGAAGGGAAGCCTGTCCCGGACATTATGTGGTACAAGGTACACCTCAATATGTAAACACTAATCGATATATAAACACTAATTTTATTTGTGACTGAGAGGGTCACGAGAGTCATTGTATTATACACCTGACAATAACTTCATTAATAAAGTAGAGAGAGCTGGAATTCTTTGAAAAATGATGTTTGGCAAATGTGACTTTCAAATACGAAAGACAAACACACCTGCCTACGTGTTTAATGAATAAAAGAACAGTCCTATGAATTCTTTATTCAGGCATTAGATCGTCATGGTGAGGGCATAAAACTGTCCTCCAGGCCATTTTCAGGCAAATTCAGGATATGGCGGAACCAGGCGTAGCTCTCTTCCATTCCTCATACTGGCGTTCCTCCTCTGCTGGCTTCAGCAGGCTCAGCCCTATAAGGCTGCTCCTCAAGTACACAAGCTACCAGTTCAGGGATAGTGTGATGTTCTGCAGCACTGATGCCCCCAGCTACCTCCCCCACTCACTCTAAAGCTATCTGCTCCATCAGGCCGTTCTCTTTAGCTTGTCAAGGTCTGGAGACTCTGGGCTCCTTCCAAGAGAGAAAAACATAAAAACCCTGCTGATGTCGAGCTCATTTTATTCCCCCATTTATCCTTGACTAAGATGATAAGTCTTATATTTTACAGTATCTGCATTGGCGGATTAGCTTTAAACTCTACCTAGCTGTTGTTTGCCATTTTTGCTCCAAGAATCATTTTCTGCCAGCTACATTGAGTGGGTGTTCTGTTACAAGCGTGCAGATGCAAACAGTTTGGGTATTAGGTAATGCCTGGCTTTCTGCCTTCGGGCTGGATCTTCTGATCTGCTGGTTTTTGTTCTCGCGCACACCACTGCTTATGTAATTCCTATAGACACTCCATATCTAAAGTTCTCACCACTGATACTAGGCTGAAATACAACCCCAAAATGAAATACACAGTTCTTGCATTCTTGTAGTTAAAAAACAAATTCTTGGTTGAAACGGAAACAGTTATGCACATTTCATGGCTTTGTTTGTTCATTCCAGAATGACACCTTGCTATCAGAAAGCAGCCACTTCACCTTTGTCTACGATGACAATGAGTGCTCCCTCGTTATACTCAACACTCAAGAAGAGGATTCGGGAGTTTACACCTGCACAGCTAAGAATCTTGCTGGGAGTGTTTCCTGCAAGGCTGAGCTCACTGTACGCGCAGGTAAAAATTATATGTCTACAAAGGTACCCACAGTGACATAAAATTCTCACCATAGGAGATGAGTATGTGATCAACACAAACAGAAAAACAGAAAGCATTTATTACACAGTTGTATGCAAACGTTTGGGTATCCCTGGCCAAATTGCACGTTTGGTTGATTTCCTAAGAAAAACAATGTGAACACAAAATCTGCATTGAAAAAGTAGCTCAGCCATTTTAAATGTACAGTCACCTTATATTTGCTTATTTTAACAGTGTGGAGAAAGCCTGCATTAAATGTGGCAGGTGCAAAAGTTTTGGCAACCTTCCAGTCAGTGCCTTTGGAGAAATTCATAGCCTCCAAATGTTTCCTGTACCCAGCTAAGAATCTTTCTATTCTTGTTTTAGGAACTTTTTCCTTGTCCCTTACAAAAATACTTCAAGTTCAGAAATATTCTTAGGTCATCTAGCATTTGCTGCACATTTGAGGTTTTCAGGTCTGGGGACATTAAGTAGTTTGTGGTTGGTTTTTTCGGTGTGTTTTGCATTACTTTCTTGTTGGAATGTCCAACCTCCACATCACAGACTGTGGGACATTAGATTCCAGAATTTATTGATGCTGTGCAGGATCCATTCTTCCTTCTAGCCGTGCAATAATTCCAGTGCAACTGGCTGCCAAACAACCCTACAGCACAATACATCCACCCCCATGCTTAACAGTTGGCAAGGTGTTCTTTTCTTGTAATGCTTCGCCAAACATACCTTCACTGATTGTAGCCAAATAATTCAGTTTTAACTTCCTCACAGCCCACCATTTGGTTCCAAAAAGCCTCGGGCTTTTTGCATACATCAGACTCTGTCTTTTGTGAAAAGATTACATGTTTCTTTCTGATGATCCTTTCATGTTTATGCAACCAATGCTGCACAGGGGACCAATGCATCCCTATCCCTGTGCTGGCTAAACCTTCCAGCAGGTCCTATCCACCGATATGGTGGGTTTGTTTCATCTTCCTGATCCGTCACCAAGCAGCCCTCTCAGAGATATTTCTTGGTCTGTCAGATCTTACCTTGACTTCAACAGTAACCCTTAACTTCCAACCCTTACGATATTGCGAGCAGGGGAAATGGCAACCAAGAAGCATTTACATATCTCTTCATACCCTTCTCCTATTTTGTAGCAGGCAATTATTTTTTATTTTCTGATCTTCAGAAAGCTGCTTGCATACCTCATATCTGCTAAGCACAAGCACAACATTCTGAGGCGGGTGATGACTCAGAGAATTTATCACGGCCTGGAATTGTAATCAACTCACTTAGATTAAAGCCGAACCGGTCGATGAAGATGTGAGACCTTGTTAAAAAACTAACAGTAGTGGGTCAGTCGGAAAGTCGCAAGATGAAAATGGCTTTTTTTGCTCTAGTAAATAAATGGAAACTGTTCATCAAAATTAGCTTAAATGTGCCTTGTTTAAGGTTGATTGTTTTCTATGCAGATGTTGTGTTTACGTTTTCATTAGGAAATCCAGAAAATGTGCGATTTGCCCAGGGGTGCCTAACATATATATTATGGGCATCGGAACTTCTTAGAAGTTGGGTGGGTTGCAGTAAAGCAAATTTCATATGTAAACACTATTAGAAGCATTTCTTTCGGATTTGTTTTTCTATAATGATAAGATATCACCATAATTTTTCAATGTACTGTTAGCTGATTAGGAATTATTCCAAAATTATTGTGAAATGGCATGTTAAGCAGCCTGCATTTACTGCTTGCAATAGCTGGCAATAGCTTTTTGTAGGGCTTGTCAGGATGATAAGATACCTTTCCGTGTTGCAAAGTGTTGTCTTCCAGAAAAATATTTAAATCACAAAACAAAAGATGACTGTTAGATTTATTTTTAATAAAGAAGCTATTTTCTGAAACTTAGACTATAATTAATAGCAATGTAGGACAGCTAGAAAAATGGCAGAAATTGAATATTTTAAATAAAGCAGAAATTGAAAGAGAGCAAATGTACTAGAGTACTGATACCAATATAATACCCAGATAATAATTACATTATTATATTTCAGTGTCAGTGATGAGATGTGCCTTGGTATATGATAAGTATTCATTTTCTTGTCATGCTCCTTTGGTAACTGACACATTAGTGGAAATGTGTATCTCTACAGAGCCATTGTTATGTGGCTGATACAAAGACTGCAATTAAATCTCACTGTTATAATTATTCAAAGGAAGAGGAAGATTATTAAAAATGAATGAGGGAGTCTGTGGTTTTAAAATCCATACAAGGCGCAGACACTGTAATGTTCAGTGGTTCTCGGTGGTCGACCAATGAGCTGCTTCCTAGCTTAATGAATCTGTGGCCCTGCAGCTAAACAGGAAAAAGAGGAGTTGATGGAGGATGAAGAAACGATTCTCAGGAAGATGCGCAGACTGACCGATTACTATGACGTACATAAGGAGATCGGCCGGTGAGTCATTACTGAATACAGGCTGTTTTTTTTTTTTAATGGGACTGGCAAGCACTTGCCTGCCAGACTTGAAGGGAAATTTCATCACTGTCTCTGTTTCTAATCATTGCAGAAACTCTAACCCACCGTAAATGAAAACAACTGCAGCTATTGTGTGTAGGACCTTTACTGACAATATAGAGCAGTCCTGAATGATCACTGAAGAGACCAAATGAGAAAGCTTTACGACGATACCATGAACCCTTTCTGCATTTAAAATGTGCAGATTTACCAGATAGTACAGCAAAACCAATTATATCAAATCCATTTATGTTACATGTATTATCAGATGCTGTTATCCAAAGGGACATGCAGTTGTGAGAGTCAGCCAAGCCCAGGAGCAATTACCAGTCTAATGGTGAAATTATTTTGTTGACCACAGCATTTGATCTGACGATCTTCCAATCACAGGCCCAGCATCTTACCCTGCTGAACTGCACTCCGCGCCCATTTAAACATACCATTTACAAGCTGTGTGAATACGGTTAGCGTGACACTTCACATTCAAGAGGTAAACACAGTGTATAGAAACAAATAAGCACGTCCCCCTGCAGCCCAGCCCTGGGACTTATTATCTTCGCTCAGTATGTGGTGATGTTCCTGCCCTACACAGATAATGCCCATGTCACACCACCTACCCCCATTTACACTGTCGTCTGCTGGGTTGCTGGGTTCAACTGTTACTCATCTATGACGCCCAATGCAGTATTGAGTCACCACAGAGTGTGACAATGAGTATGTTTGTCCTGATAATGGGCCATTAAATAGCAAATCAATAGATATGTTCCTTATCTGTTTTTTTTTACAGTGTGAAACAATAGGCTTTTTTGAGATCAATTTCACTTATGATGATATGTAACAGTAGTACATTTAAGTTGCTTGACATCTGTGGTTCACATAGGTCTCTAATATTTTGCACAACATGAACTAATTTTTTTTTTAAATGCAATGTTATGCTGTTGTTCTACTCCTTACATTTAAGCAGTTTTGTCAGAGATTTGGAAGGCGGAAAAGAGACATAGATTATTCTGGGTTAGGCCAAATAACATGAGGAGACTGAACTTCATTTTGGTAGCAGTACCTGTATGTGTCTCTGCTCTAGGGGTGCCTTCTCCTATGTGAAGCGAGTAACACAGAAAGGAAGCAAGGTGGAGTACGCAGCAAAATTCATCTCTGCACGCGCGAAGAGGAAGGCCTCAGCTTTGAGGGAAATGAAAATACTCTCTCAGCTGGACCATGAGAGGATTGTTTACTTCCATGATGCCTTCGAGAAGAAGAATGTCGCCATGATCATCACTGATCTGTATCCTTGTAAGTCATCCTTCTGGTATCACATTGTGAGTGTTAAAGCGGCAGTACTCTGCATCACTGGAGAGCCAGCATCTGGAGCATGTTGAAGGCCCTTCAGCAGCCTCTACTTTGATTAACAAGGTCATAGCCACTTTCAAGGACGTGCTTTTGAAATGTCTTTGGAGGTAATGACTATCTGAAAGGGTATTGATTTCTAAGTGTTTCTGGAAGCTCTATGGCTCCATAGTCGTAGGTATTCTCTCCTTTACTTGGGAATGAAGATGTCATGAGGAGTTTCTGGAACGACTGGCAAAGAAGTCCACAGTGACACAGTCTGAGGCAAGTAACCTGTTCTGACGCTTCATGGGAAGCACTGACTCCGTCATCCATGCACATTTAGAAATCACCCTGGCATAAGATGCATCCCAACATGATCTCTTTACAGGTCCATTCAACTGTGAGGCAGATGCTGGAGGGAGTTAGCTACCTGCACCAGAACAACATTCTACATCTTGATATCAAGGTAGACAATGTGTCTACGACATGCGTCATTCGTTCTTCAAGCATAGAAGTAGCTTTATTAATGATGCGCCCTGTGGTCCCTTACAGCCCGAGAACATACTAATGGCCGACCACAGTGGTGACAGAATCCGAATCTGTGACTTTGGGAATGCCATGGAACTAACACCAGATGAGCCGAGATACTGCAAATATGGCACACCCGAATTCGTTGCCCCGGAAATTGTTAATCAGACTCCTGTCTCCAAGGCAACGGATATATGGTAAGTTTCCCGGTTTCTTGGATGCAAAGTGAAAACATGAATACTATGGATAAAATATGAAAATATATATGTATATATTAACTCTTACTTTCTCTTTACAGGCCAATTGGAGTCATAACTTATCTGTGGTATGTTTATACAATGTGTTTTGCAATTTGGTTGTAATGTTGTCCATATAATTATTGAAATATAGTAATGATAGCTGTTCAGGAAAAAACTTTGAGTCTGCAGTCATATACATACATGGAAATGTAGGAGAAAATCTAACGAAAAAAAAGCTTTTTACAGCAACTGATAAACGTATGGGCAGAAAAGCTACAAGGTCAGACTGCAAAAATGAAAAAAGAGGCTATTAAAGCTTGGGATTGTTCTCTAGCCTCACCGGAGTGTCGCCATTTGCTGGAGAGAACGACCGCAGCACCGTGCTAAACATCAGAAGCTACAATGTAGCTTTTGAAGAGAGCATGTTTGCAGACCTGTGCCGGGAGGCTAAGAGTTTCGTCATTAAGCTGCTGGTGGTGGACAGATTGTGAGTTGAAAATGCAAAAATGGTATTTTTTCATATTAACTATTTTTCATATACTTACAAAATGTTTATACTTACTAACCTTAGAAATACAGAACATGTAGGCATCAATACTGCCGTACAATGTTCTGGAGAACGTTTTAAACTGAATTTGAGGAAGCACTTCTTTACACAGCTGACTGTAGTTAGAGTATAGAATAGTCTTCCTGTTCAGGTAGTGCACGCTAAAACCCTGGGTTCCTTTAAATCAGAACTAGATAAGATTTTAACAACTCTGAGCTGTTAGTTAAGTTCTCCCCAAACGAGCTTGATGGGCCGAATGGCCTGCTCTCGTTTGTAAATTTCTTATGTTCTCACAAAAGCGAAACACTGTAACTGTATTTTTCTTATTGTAACTGAGTTATGACTAAAACCTGGTCTCTTAGCCTGTGTTTTATTTCTTGAAAAAATACTATATTTTATATAAACATATAAACACCTCTATATACACATATACAGTGGGAAAAAGAAACATCCAAAAACTATTTCAGATGTACCAAACCTTCAAAGTTGAGCCAATTGTTGCCTTATGCATTATCATCATGTTTATTTTGGTTTATATGCAATATACCATGTGACCATATTTTTTGTGTGTTTTTTAGGAGGCCTGATGTTAATGAGTGCCTTCGCCATCCATGGTTTAAGGTAGGCCTTAAATAATAAAAAGACAACGCAACCAAAGATAAATTATTGCACCAATTCATGAAAGCTGTCATATTGTAGTTCTACATTCTTCTTATTTCTGTCCTGGCAATACGTTAAGGTTTGGTCCAGCTTATTGCCAGATTTGTGGTATTGATCTCTGTATATTCTCCTTTCACTTAGACCTTGGCACAGGAGAAGAGTATAAGCACAGAAGCTATTAAGCAGTTTTTATCTCGAAGAAGGTGGCAGGTAAGACCCACCTCATCTGTGCTTCTATCATATAAAAATTGACTTGCAACTAAATAAGTGCATTTCCTGAAGAAAATGTGAGTGTGGTTGCTCTGCAGCAGCATGCAGGTGCTTTTGGGTGTTGAATTTGTATATATTTGAGCGTTGTCGCGAGTTTCATGATCTTCGATCTTGCTGCTTTACAGAGGTCCCTAATCAGCTATAAATCCAAAATGGTGATGAGGTCTATTCCAGAGCTACTGGATGATTCCTCCAGCCACACTTCCATCGCTGTTCCTAGACACCTCCGAGAGGGCTCGCCACCGCTCACCTCCTCCTCGGACTCAGACGAGGATATTGATGAACTTCCTTTCATCCCAATGCCTCTTACCATGGATTTCTCTGGATCCAGAATGTCCCTGAATGACATTCTGGGTGATGATGATGTGACTAGCGGGCCTAATGGTACCACCGAAGTGGAAGGTCTAACTGGCCAGGGGACAGTACCTATGGAGACTGGACCAGCTGACAAAGCAAAAGAGGGCGGAGAAACCTCCATGCTCAGGGGACGACTGCGGAAAAGGACAACACAGGAAGAAGATAAGGGATCTTCTGATGAGGAGCCAGCAGTGACGACCAAGCAGTCAGAACAGTCAAAAAGGCCTCTGCGCCGTGGTTCAAGCATGGAGTCAGAAAAGACTGAAGGTAGTTCAAGTGGTAGAAAAGGGTACCTTCGCAGGGGTGGCTCTGCCGACAGCGCACTGCTACTGCACATCAAAAATGGGGATGGAGAGTCTGAGGGAGCCACAGAGGATGGTAAGAAGAAACTCAAAAAGGCTGTTTCTATGGAGTTGCCACGGAGAAGCTCTAGTCCAGGTGCTGGCAAGCTAAGCAAGGAAGACTATGCTTTGAAACTTGAACTGATGAGGCAGAGGCTTCTTAGAGGTGTTGCTGTGGACAATAAAATGAGTGGCCTACGAGGCCCCCTGCTGGAGACACTAGGTGTGGGTGACGAGAAACGTACAATTCCCATAGAACGTTATGTACGCCCGCATCGCTTAGGTGGTGCCCCAATGATCCGGGCTGCTTCCAGCGACACGGCAAGAGAGGACAGTCCAAAAGTCAAGGTCCTTCGCAAAAGTGCCTCCTTCAGCCAAGGAGATACTGAGCCCATCCCTCTGCACCGGCGTTCTGGAGCCCCCCTAGAAATACCCATGGCCCAGATAGAGGAACGTCGGCTACAAGAGGCCGCATCCATGTCCGCTCTCACAGAGCAGGTCAAAATGGATTCCCATCCTGTTACTCCAATGGAGGTTTCATCTGAGCCACCCGCAACAGAACAAATGGAAACAATTCAAGAGAGTGATGCCGGGGAGCAAATTGAGACTGTTGAAGAAAAGAATGAGCCAGAAAAGGAAGTATCTGAAAATGGGTCAAAAGAGAGTAATTTAGAGGACCACACGAGTGCACCAGGCTGTCCAGAGAACGAAGTGAGCGAAACACGTAAATCTGAAAAGGGGTCCCAGAATCAACTTGTTTCTGAAGTAGCTCCTAGCAGTGTGATTGAAGAAAGCACTACTGAAGAAGAGAAGAATGAAGAATATGTTGATGAGACAAATAAAGACGAACTGAGGACCCAGAAAATAGCTCCTGGGATTAACATCGTCACCAGTGCCATCACAGTAACGCCTATGACAGTGCCAGCGAAACCATCTCCAAATGTCATTCCGACGTATGTAACACCCCCTCCACTTACTCGAGTCACACTGCCAGATGGGAGAACGTCTGCCTATGCCAGCACCATTCAAACAATCATGGTCCCATCTTTACAGCCAGCAAGTGTCACGACAACTGCACCAGTGCCTATAACCACAGCCACCTACACTCCCACTCCTCCCTCACCTACGCCAGAGCCTGCCCCAAGACCTCAGCATCCTGCAGTTTTCTCTAGAGTAGCTTCTACTGATAATGTAAGCAAAGAACCAAGTCCACCCAATATTCCAGTGCACCCTTCTTCTCTTACTAGTGAAATCAAGGACATTGCCTCAGAGGAGGTCTTTGAGTCCAGATTCAAAAAACGTGATTCATCTCTGACACGTGGCTTTAAGCTCCTGAACTGGGCAAAATCTGAGGAGAAGTCTGTTATGATGCCTCCTGTATCTGGTGAAGACATCTATCGTCCCGGCGCTGTAGGCACTCCCATACAGGTCGTCAAACCTGAAGCATCCAGGATGATGATGGAGAAATCCAAGTCTGTTCAGGACCTCAGAGAAGCTTCAAAAGACCATGGGTTTATGAAGAGACTCTCGATGCGTCTGAAGAGAACCCCACCTACAGAGGGAAAGGAGGAAAAGTCAAGAGAGGAAGCACCTGCTACTGAGCCCAGCGCACCAAGGCGACGGCTTTCCTGGGCTCTCAGCCGCAGCAAATCCCAGGAAAAGGTGGCTGCTGATGTGGAGATGGTCAGGATGGATGGTGCACCTGAGGCTCCAAAAGAAGAGGTGGTGATGGAGCCCAAAAAAGCAAGCGAGTCCCCAATCCTGAATATGCGGCGGAAGATCGAATCCACAGTGGCCGGGATCTCCATGAGGATCCGCAGTCAGTCCGAAGACAGGAAAGGACAAGAAGAGAGGAAAGAGGAGAAGAAGGCTGAGGAGAAGTCTGAGAGCAAGCGGACACCTTTGCTCTCTCTGCTCCGCCGGTCCAGCTCTGAAGGAATTAGCCTGAAGAAGCTAGGCCTCTCCCAGAACCCTCTGGCATCACAGTCAGTTTCAGCTGCGTCCACTGAGTCTCTGGAGTCCACAACCAGCATTCAGTCAGAATCGGCTATCAAAAGTAAACATTTCAATTAATTTTTGTGTACTTCCCTCAGATACACACTTGAAATAAAATGCTTAAATATGAGGTAATAATTAAATGTAACTAGGACATCCTCTTTCACAGTACTCGAATGTCCCAGTCTCTGTCATTTCTCTTGCTTCTGTCAGCCTCTCTTAACCGTGTCCTGTCTTCGCCAGACCCAGAGAGTGACCGTAGGTTAAGATGGGACCGGTGGGGCCTGACCAGGGGCCGCAAAGACAAGACTGTATCCCAGCCAGATATACCCTCTGCAATAGCCAGAGATAGTAGCTCCATCCGCGGTCGACAGTACACCAGACTGGCATCTGGTACTCAACTTCATCATCTCTGTTGTCACACACATACAATGACAATAATACCATTTCAGAAACCGAAATGCATATTATCTTCTAAATGGATTGTTTTCCTGATCCCTATGCAACATTCTGTATTATCACGGTCACCACTACGTAGAAGAATCCATCACATGATACTCCTCTAGAAGAGCACTACTTATCGACATTTTAACTTCTTCTGACATCTTCTTCTGACACCTTCTCCCCACACTCAGATTTCCCCCCAGTGTTTCACATTAAACTCAAAGACCATGTTCTGCTGGAGGGGGACCCTGTCACTCTCAGCTGCCTTCCTGCAGGCAGTCCTCATCCACGTATTACCTGGATGAAAGGTATGTTCTCATATCTCCTCAGTTCCTGCTTTTTCAAAAAATGTACAAAAGAAATACATTAAAATGAAACCTAGGTTTAGGGTTCAACATTTACTCAAAAATAAATGCTCAACAAAAAACAAACAACAAAACAATTCACTGTATGTAATTATGTGATTATTATTCTTTGGGTTTTCTTTCCAAGTGTACAAACAACATTAAAGAGGGAAATTAAAGGACAAAGTAACCTTCCAAAATAGCATTCATTTCATGATTAAAACGTGCATCTCAGATTTGAAGTATTGCATTTTTTACAGTCACTGGCAGTGAATGGACACAGTGCAATTATATAAAAATATGTATAAAAACACATAATATGAAAGTTATATGGTGTGCATTGCCCCCTATAGTTTAACACTTAAAGCACACTTAACTGGACAGGTCTATATCATTTAGGTTTATACCTTAGGCTTTTCAATGAGCGGATCACTTTTTACTAATAACTTTAATGGACACAAATTACCCTCCACAATAAATTACCTTAAATTTTGTGCATTTTATGTAGATTAATATAAAAAAATCTATGTGCAATACAGTATGTATTGCTTGGAAGTATCATGGACGTAGTTCAATAAATTGCTTGTTACATTACACAAATAAAAGCAAGTAAAATCGATTAAAAATTATGCATGAATGGCTGGGTAATTGTTTAAAACCCTTCAGCATGTTTTCAATATGGTTTTTTAGACCAGAGTTCTGAAACACTGTGTGCTTGTATTTTCAGACAAAAAGCCACTCGAGATTGATGCCAGGATGAACATGATCTCGTGTCCGGATGGGAGGCAACTGCTCATGATCATGAAGACCAGCGGGAAAGATGCTGGCCTCTATGAGTGTGTGGCCTCCAACCCCCTGGCCTCAGTCACCAGCTCCTGCATCCTGTCCCTCGCCCGTGAGTCTGGTCATAGACGTGTAGAGCGTGTGCTCCCCGCGGAGGGTTAGCCCTTGAGAATGGACGAGACACTGGCTGTCTGCGATCCCCTGCACTGCCAGCCTGTCGCTGATATAAATGCTCCCTCAAAAGAGGAAGACAAAGCAAAGCTGGAGTGAGGAGTTCAAGTGTCCTTCACCTTACAAACTTCAATTGGGTTTCTAACCATTTGACTGAAGTCTTTTCTGTTCTTCCTAGTAATGTCAACAAGGATCTCATATTTTTAGAAGACATTGGTTTTCTTCAGTACTGATCTTTTCATGTGTCAGAGTGTATGAAAATTTATAGTGTTTGTAATATCTAATGCAGTGTTTCTCAGCCTGGTCCTTGGGGACCCCTAGGCTCTCCATGTTTTTGCAGAAATGTGGATTGTGTGGCAGGGATCTGGGAGGGAGCAAAGACCTGGACCGTTTGGGGATCCCCAAGGACTGGGTTGGGAAACATTGATCTAATGAATGTGTCCATGTGCAGGTCTCCCCGAAGCCCCCGGAACCCCAGAGGTTCCACAAAAGTACAAGAACACAGTCCTGGTTTTATGGAAACCTTCAGCAACACCAGCCCCATGCACCTACTCCCTTGAAAGGAAGAGAGAGGGTGAGTGCTCCCTGTCTGTGGGCCGGATTTTGGGGGGCAGTGTGTGGCTCAGCAGGTTAGAGTGCCGTGCCGGTAAGACTGAAGGTTATTAGTTTGACTGGCAGAGTGGACTCACCGTTGGGGTCAGAAAAGGCCCCCATTTTGTCTGACGCTGCCTTCTCAATTGATTGTCGCTTTGGATTAAAGCTTCAACTAGTGTATTGCAAATGGATCGTAACTCATCGCTTTGCTTTTATTTGCCTGTTACCTTTTCACAAGAGGTGACTGTTCTGCATTTCCTCCCCATAATGTCACATATTACATCTAAAGTACATGAAAAAACAAGTATCGAACAGAAAAACTATTGTATATACTTCTAATAGTGGCATTCAGTGATTTCATGTATGAACCTGCACAACAATGTCTGGAGTAAATTAGAGTTGCTTTAATAAGCAGATTAAAAATGAGTCAGACTATTCATTGCAATTTGCCAGTCTGGTCCTGCACTGTGGCCGCGCCAGCTACCCCACCCTCATACCGCGTCCTTATGTTTAGCTGTCTGTTTTCGCCTCTATTTTGATTCCTTCAGTTATCATTAAAATGTGTGCAATGACCCTGTGCATTGCCATCTGATTTCACCATCTGTTCATGTCTGATATAAAAAAATAATAATAATCATGATACCCGACGGATATAAATTAAAGAAATAACAATTATGGTTATGACTTTTGCAGTCTTGTATATCCTGCATATATTTAATACTGCAGTTCCAGTTTATTTGAAAAAAAGTGCAGCATTGCTTTGGAACATAATCGACCCTCTACTGCCACCTTATGGATATAATGTGAATTACAATCCATTGCAAGACATTACAACCCAGTCTACTTTCAGAATCATCCGTCCATTTTCTGTGACCGCTTGTCCTATTCATAAGACTTTTATTATCCTGAATTAACTGAAAGGACAGTTTACGTTTGATTAAACATTATAGCATGTAAAAAAGTGGCTTTTTGGGGGTTTCACGTAGGAATATCAAGCATGGACTACCAAATATACTGTTTTTATCAACACCGTATGTGTTACTTGATGAACCTAAAGACATACATTTTCTCCCTAGGTGACGAAAACTGGCTCTTCGTAGCTACAGGTCTGGCTGATTGTTACTGCAGTGTTACAGACCTGCCAACAGGGGGCACCTATAGGTTCAGGGTGGCCTGCGTCAACAAAGCCGGCCAAGGGCCCTACAGTAACTGCTCAGAGCCCGTGTGTCTTGATTCTACAGGTACAAATCAGGGATGGGGATGGGGTAATGATGTGTAGAGTGGTCAAGTGTGCTTGCTCTCTTTGTTTTGCTTCATAAAGTTTCATGTCTTCACTCAAAAATGTTCACACGACAGACTTAGCTCTAAGGGCAAAAAGACCATACCATTTTCATTTCACAGCCCCTGCTGCTGAGATGAAGACTGTCCCCTCCACTTCGGTCGTGACTTCCTCAGTGACTGTGCCTCCCATCAAGCCTGGTTCCACTGTCTTGCCAAGTAAACCTGCCACTGTAGCCACTGTCAAGCCATCATCACCACCCCAGACCACTCCACCTGTCCATGTCCCATCTCCATCCACAGCTGCTGCTGCTTCCACCTCCACACATGCTTTACCTGCTCATTCTCCTAATAAATCCCTGTCTGTGGTCACCCCTCTACCCCCTCCTGCCCATCCTGTCCCTTCTCATCGTGTTATTGAAGAGATCCAGACTCCCCAGTCAGTGACATCCACTCCACCAAAAGCCAAGACCACTCTTAACATCAGTGTCACATCTTCCCCTGCAACGCCTCCCAAGCTTGCACCTCCTACAGTCTTACCCAAACCAAAAAGCCCTTCCAATATTGTTTCTCCAGCGTCTCAGACTCCTCCCATCTCCCCACCTCCGCTGGTTTCCCCTCCCCCCACTATTGGAAAACCCATTTTCTCCGTCCCCCTGTACGTCCCAGTCACCACAGCTGAAGTCAGCCCCCCCACACCCACTCAGTCCCTCTCAACCCCTGTGGTGCTGGTGACCAGCCTGAGTCCTGTGGGCGAGGGCATGAACACGCCCTCTAGAATGACCCCAAGTGGACTTACAGCACCGTCAGGGCGCTTGACCCCTTCTGGGCGCAGGACCCCTTTGGGCAAGGCTGGTGAATCGACCTTACGTCAAGGAGTCCCACAGAAACCGTACACTTTTATGGATGAGAAAGCCAGGTAAGAAACGAAGCGTTGAATTACATTACACATACACGTATCGCCATTACTGAGCTTGTCGCAGCTTGCCGTCAAGTTGTCGAAGAATTCCACATCTGCTAACACAGTGGGTGTCTGTTGAAAAGGGGCCGTTTTGGTGTGATCAGAGAGTGTAAGGAGAATGCCACAGGAAAGCTCTTCATGGCCAAGATTGTACCATACGAGCCGGAAAGCAAACAAGACGTGCTAAAAGAGTATGACATCCTCAAGGCACTGCATCACGAGAAGATCATGGCTCTGCATGAAGCCTACGTCACGCCTCGCTACTTGGTGCTCATCTCTGAATACTGTGCAGGCAAGGAGATGCTCTACAGTCTCGTTGACAGGTCTGTGCATTGATGTGTTTGTATTAATTCGGATTACAATCTTTTATCAATCTATTCCTAGGCTGCATCAGTCTTCAAATACGCCTTGTAATTATTTCTTCACTGTCTGCTGAAATCAATGCTTATTATTTCTTTGTTTTCCAGTAAATTTATTTAAAACATTTTGTTTGTGTGACAATGGGACGCAGCAGATCAACATGGAGTTCAAAGTCTGCTTATCTTCCCCAGGTTTCGATACTCCGAGGATGATGTTGTCAATTATGTTGCGCAGATCTTACTTGGCCTGGATTATCTGCATGGCCGCCGTATCCTGCACTTGGATATTAAGCCTGACAACGTCATGGTCACCTACAATAACATCATTAAAATAATAGACTTTGGTAGTGCACAAAACTTCAACCCCTTGTTCCTCAAGCCATACAGCCAGGGCTGGGGAATGCTGGAGTTTATGTGTGAGTAGCACTTTCACATCAATAATATGCTTGTCGTTTTTATTGCAAAAGGTGTGTCAGCAATAAGCAATCCATTTGTTAAACAAATGCTGCTTGGTGGCAACATTGATCCATACAAAATTGGCTTCTAGGGGCCCCACAAACCGGAAAAGCACACAGTGAATGCATTGTACCATGACTTAATGAAAAACCTGTTCTGTATATATGACATGGCCTTTATGCGAACAAACAATGTGAACATAGCTGTACCTGGGTTACAATTAATCAATGAGCTATCGCAATAAAGACATTTATTTGTTTTTAATTTTAGCAATTGCTGGGAGTATGTTTGCAATTTAGTTTAGGACAGGGCCGACTCTCGCTATCGGTGGCGATCGCCTAGGGTGCCATTTCATTAGGGGAGGGGAAATAATCAGAAGACAGACCTCTGGTCGCATTGTGTAACATTATAGTCATTCACACTGGTTTTAATATTTTACTCCTTTTCTTGTAAGACAGACAGGAGCTAGCTAGCTAAGTTAGCAGCCAGATACCCTGTGCTACTGAATTTTTTTAAATAGAAATGAATTGTCAAAAGTTATTTCTGCTGCTCTGTGGGGGGGGGGGGGGGGGGGGGGGTGAGTATTCTGTATTTTCAAAAAACAAAAACCCACCCAAAAAAAAAATAAAAAATTGGTTGAAAAAAACAGAAAAATGTGAAAGGGG